>RJWH01003459.1:0-26151 GCA_004363575.1 Solenodon paradoxus
CGGCGCAGCAGGGGTGCTGGTGCAAGTTTGCAGATGAGGGTGGGGGTACCAGGGAAATGTGCACTTGTGGGGGGAACTAGGCAGATTGTATCCTCAGGATGGTTCCTGGGGAAAGCGTGCAGCTGGCAGGCCCCAGACCCCCAGGTGGGGGAGTGGGCATCCGGGCTGGAATTTCAGCCCCAAATAGGATGCTTATCTGGATACTGCCACCAAGGAGGCAGAGAAGATAAGGGACAAAGGGGCCTCTGAGCTGCCGGATGTACCACACCTGGTGGGGGCAGGGTTGTTAAGAGACCTGCCTGACACCCAGAATACAGACCAGCCCTGGGGGAGACTGAAGCAGGCATCCTCCTGTGGACCCCTGCCCTGCAGCGCCCTTGGCCACTCTCTCCACCCAACATGCCACCATCTCTCCCCAAACTTCGGACCTTGTTCAGCAGATCAACCTACAGAAGAAGCCCTTGGAGGAGCCGTGGTCACCAGAATGGTGTTGGGTTGGAAGTCAGGGACAGCATAGGACCGCAGGAAGTGGGGCTGATGGTCCTTACAGGGAAAAGCAGGAAAACTGGAGTCTAGGAGCAGTGCCCTATGTAGAGAAGCTTTGCTAGGCCTAGGGCCCCTGGGAGAGGAGGGACAGAGCAAGGAGGGTGGAGCCTGTCCGCTTGTCCGAGGGCTCTGGGAGGCTACCAGCACTGGCAGCACAAAGCCAGCTTACATCTGAACTCAAATCTTTCTGTTTGGAATTCTCACTTATGGGGCCTGGAGGAAGGCCAGTGGAGACCATGGGAAGTAGAAGCACTCAGACTCCAGGCACTTAAAGACAGCCTCAAGGCCTTCTTGCCCTGGACCTCAGTGTTACCATCTGTTAACAAAGGAGCTGGGACAGGGTCTCTGAGGAGTAGCCCACGTCTCCCTGGAAGCAGATGTGCCCCACCCCAACCCAGCAGCTATGTGTGCTTGAATGACAGCCAGATGCATCAAGGCGGGACACTAGGAAGCTGGGGATGGCAGAAGTTACCAGAGGGCACAGGCCGTGCTCTCCAGGAGGTCTCAAACCTCCCCCACAACCCCCAGTTTCTACCCTTCATAACAGCACCTTCTCCAGAGGGGCATCCTATCCCTCTGGGGGAGACCCCTCACATCTGCAGTAAAGACTCCCCAGGGTGGTGATCTCTAGGAGCCCCCTTATGTAAGCTGACATACTTCCTTGCACCTCTGCTTCCCCTTCTGACTGCCCCTTTGCGTGGCCTCTTCCTCCAGCTGAAGCCTCCCCTAAAGATGCTTCCAGGGCCCACATCTGCCTTCCCTCTGCCTCTTGGCGGAGCTCAGCCTGGCCTCTCCTGGCCCTGGTGAGGGTCAGTCAAAATGGAACTCCTGTGGCCCTGCAGCTGCCCCTCCCTCCCAGCACTAGAAGATTCTGACACTGATCTGGCCTCCGGATACACCACCTAGGTTGTTCCTTTATCTTTCAAGCTGAGAGATCTCTAATTGGTTCTTTAAGGCTCAGGGGCAGCAGCGTTTCTCTTGGCCACCTTCCCTGAATCACCCTCCTAGCTCTGTTTACCTCCCAGGGTGCCACAAACCAGTGCCCCTCCCTGCTGACCTAAGAGCTGACCTGGGCCACTTACCTTCCCTTGCTGACATCCACAGTTCCAAGTTCATAAGTGTCCAGAGGATTGTGAGCTGGACATTGGGGTCAGGGCAGAGTGTGACGCTGGTCTGTTTAAGGAGGGAGGCAGGCGTAGTAGGACTCGGGAGTCCCAGGTGGTCTCCTTTGCCAGCACCATATATTCCCATGACAGTCCTCTTGTGGTCCCCTTTCCTGGTGTGGACAGTGAGGTCTTTGCCTACAAAAGTTGGGGCAGGCAGGGGTGGGGCACTGGGGAGGACAGCACCTGCTGTGCAGTCTAGGTCCTGGACGCCTAATAAGCAGAGGCAGCGGGCAGAATAGGGGGTTGGGTGTGAAGGTGAAGGTTGCTGTACCCTGAGGGGACCCTTCTGCTTCTGGTGACAGCAACTACTCAGTGTCTCCTGGGGCCCCAGCCTGTGGCAGAACCATTCCAGGCAAGCCCTTAAGCCTCTGGCAATAGTGTCTGGTCCCTCTGTCAAGTACTGGGAAGGGACAATGAGTCATAACAAGGTGACACGGGTAGCGTGTGCCCTATATGCTAGTTGCTACTCCCAACAATATGCTCTTGGTGGCTTGTTTTGTCCTCCCTGTGCTCTCAGAGGAGTCGGGGGTGGGAGGGTGGAGGTGGGGGGATAGCTCATGAATTGTTGGATATTTGACCTAGACACCAGGCGCAGTGTGAGGGGATCTCCCCTAGAAGGGCAATAGCAGAATAGTTGGTCAGTCAGGGGAAGTTTTATTTTATTTTATTTTTTTAAGGAAAGGTATCATCAGGAATGAAGGTGAGCAGGCAGGCAGGAAGGCAGGCAGGAAGACTGAAGAGGAAGAAAGAAGCATTTTATTTATTTTTATTTAGTGATACATCGTGGTTGTTTCCCACAGACCTGGGACACAAACATAGGTCCTTGGGATGCATGTGTGCTGTATTCTTGACTGGAGACAGTGGACCTAACCACCAGTCCAGGGTGCACCAGGGGGAGGCTTTTTTTGGGAGATAGCATCTTGTCCTCATTTTATAGATGAGAAATCTGGGACCCAGAGAATGGGCAAATGAATGTCCCTGGGTGCATAAGAGCCTCGCATCCAGGTTTGAAGTCCAGGGGTACTTGTTGGGGTTGGCAGGAACCTCCCCATGCACACGAGTACTCAAGAAACAGCCCAGCCTTGTTGGCTCTGCTGCTGGGTGAGGCACTGTGAGATCATCTGCATCTGCCCTTGCTCCTGCTTCCATGGACCCTCTAGTGGTTGCTTGCACAGCAAGACCAAACTCTAGGACTCTCTCTGCCCAGGCTAGACACACTCTCCACACTTGGGCTTCTCTTGATGCCAGGCCCTTTTCTGCTTGGCTCCACCTCTCAGTCCCCTTGGGATCTCTTCAAGGTATAGGGTCCGATTGAGGCCGGACTCTGCAGGAACTTGAACTTCTCAATTCTGTGCCATCAAAGTCTCTAGAAATAGCCCCCACCCTTCAGCCCCAGGCCTACTACTGGAGACAATTTTGTTAAATTTTCAGGTCAAACTTGGATGAAGAATCAACCATGGGAAATGGTGGCTTCCAGACACTGAGGTGTGCCGAGGTGTCCCTGCAGAGACCATTTCTGACCGACTGCCTGGCTCCCTAGCAGGACACTGGGCTCTGCTTTTCTGATTCAGTCCTTCTAGAAGATGCTTTCAGGCCCTAATTTTCCCCACACATGGCCAAGGTCCCGATCTTTTCCTTGCCAAGTGACACCCTTGTCTGAGGTGTGACCTGATAGAAGATGACAAGGCGTTTCTAGCTCAAGAAGATGTAGAAACTCCACCCTGAGGAGAGCAGAGAGGTCGGGGTGAGTTCTCTAGAACTCAGGACCCACAGGGTGTGCAGTCCCATCAGCAAGGGTGGAGGTAGTGCCCTTGATCAACAAGTGACAGCAAAGCAGGAACTGGCACCTGCCTGGATGGCTGGGAGCCTAAGGTATCTGTACATAACAAGCCCTGTCATGAGCGAACGCCAGGTCCAGGGGCGCAGATGTGGAAGGGGTGGTGCTGGAGGAATTCATCACAGTCAGAATTTCTCCCAAGCTCTGACTGGCGAGGAGGGAGGAGGGGCCCATGGGGTGTGGGTCGGGGCCCAAAGATTTCCCGTGAGCTGTGGCTAGGACTTAGGGAGAGCTGGCACACAGTAGATGCCAGGCAGGCTGTGGACACCTGAATGCATGCACAATCTGGTGGCCAGAACACAGTTCCCCTAGGTTAGTCTAGGAGTGCTGGAGATAGAGAGGGCAGAGGATGGAGTGTGGATTTCTGGTAACTCCTTATTTGGGCCCTGCCTCCTTCCTTCCTGCATAGCCTGTCAGGCCCCCCACTCCCCCCACCCCCCTTATCCCTCGATCTAGACTGGTCCCTGCTCCTTCCGGCAGCAAGCATGAGCTTTGCAGAAACTTGTCCTGGGATTAAAGCTTAAACCACCATCTCAGGAGGCGGGGCAGGGAGGCCAGCCAGCCATGTGGAGGGCCAGGGAAGAGACTTCTCTCCCCACCCCCAAAATCTCAGGTCACATCTCCTAACTGGACTCCAAGAAAAAGACTGGGGGGCTTGGCCATGTTTGAGGGTAGTCAGCAATACCCCCAGTCCCCTCCCCGTCAGGGGTCTAGCCTTTCTCTCCTGGATGTCCATAATCTCTTTTTTGGCCCTCCTGGAGTCCGAGGAATCCTTTCAAATCCTAAATCAGAATACGCCATGGCTCATTATCCTCAGGCCTGTCCTAGTCTTTCCTTAGAGACTGCACCTCAATGTTCAGTAGTCCCTAGTGTGAAATCCCCAGGCAAGTTGCCCAGTTTTCTACTTTCTGTAGTCTCAATATTTCCTTCTATTAAATGGCTGCACAATGATGCTCTGGTAAGGGTGAGCCAGAGCCGGATTCTTCCTAGGGCTCTGCGTACAGGGCCCTCAATCCCTGGGTGCGGGGTCAGAGAACAGCTATGGCTAACGTGTGTGCTCTGCCTGGTTATTTTGGAAATCAAATCTCACAGGTGAGGAAGGCACCCTAACCCGCATGAGCATGAGCTAGTGTCGCTGTCCTGCCAACCACAGCACAGGAAGCAAAGACTCATCACTCTGCATGGAGCTGCTCAGCAAGCACCAGTTCGGCAGGGAAGCCCAGCACGCCACTGCTTGGCATTGGCCCTGCTGCCTAACTCTCCTTCTACTCACTGAGCCCAGATGCAAAGGGGAGGTTCTCTGGAAGGAGCATTTCTCCCTGACCAGTCCTAGTGTGGCCGTGCCACAAAGGCCTTGAAGCCCAGAACAGGCAACAGGGCTGGCCAAGATCCTGTTTCCTGGCTCAAGGGGAATGGAGACCCAGATGGGATGCTCTGACCTTAGATCTTTTATCTGAGGGCACAGTCAGTAACCTCAGATTGTAGCCCTTCCTTGGGGATGACCCAGAGCTGGGCTTAGGGAAGGAGGCCAGAATGGCAGGTTGCCCAGGGTCTGCCCACCAGCCTCTCCCTCTTCCAGGGAGTTTCCTTTTATATGGTCCCCCCCTTTCCTGCCGGGAGTTAGGGACCAGAGGAAGCCATGCTGAGGCTGTCATGAAGGGGACATTCCCTAGTCATTTGGAACTAAGTAAGTCCAGATCCCAGCTTGCAGGCCTGGCTGTGGACCCTCCTTGGGCCCCCCTTCCCCAGGACTGTGGCCACACCAACACATGGAGGGAGTGTGCACAGCAGATGTGGACCTGGGAAGCAGCCAGAAACCCACAGGATCAGAGCCTGTCACAGTCAGCTTTGTCAGGGGGCTGCCCAGGTTTCCCCGGCTCTGAGGAACACCTCTGCCCAACGGAGCATGCCTGGCCCTGGGGCTCACTGCTGGAGACTCACAGTCTTTTAAGTCAAGGCAGAGTCTACTTTGAGTCCCTTTGCTTCAGCCTCAGACAGTCTCCTCAGCCTGCCTCTTGAAGTAGAGGGGAAGCCAGCATATGGGCACCCACCCCCACCCCATCCTCAGCTCCAGGTGAATGTGAACAGAGGCCCTAAGATGAGAGTAGAAAACAGCTCCTAGCATGCCCTGGTGGAGTAGTGTTTGGGCGTAGTCCACATACATCCCAAGGACCCCGGTTTGCATCCCGGGGCCAGGAGAACAGCCAAGATGAACAACTAAATAAAAATAAATAGAATGCCTCTTCTTCCTCTCTTCCTGCCTGCTTACCTCTGCTCATCTTCATTCCTGCCTGTACCTTTCCTTAAAATAAATAAATAAATAAATAAATGAATAAAGACATTAAAAAAAAGAAAAGAAAGCTGGGAGAGGAAGTGGTCAGATATCAGAGGAGGTAACATCTGAGCAAAGGCCTGGAGGAGATGCAGGAGAAGTGCTGTCTATGGGAAGGACATGTAGGCAAAGGAAGCAATCATTGTAGGGGCTAAAGTGCTCCTGGTGTGGGAGGAAGAGTAAGGAGGAGGATGTAGGTAAAAGCAGAAGGACATGACTCATAGAGGTGGGAAGGGACTGGGGGTAATGACAGCCACCATAAGGATCTGGCTTTGATTCTTGATGAAACAGGAACCACTGAGAGCTTTGGGCAAGAGAGAGACATGACCTGGCTTCCATTTCCATCCACAGGAACCCAGGTTCCTGTGGATCCTGGTTGACCAGATGATAGGAAGCAATCAGACAGCCCAGTAAGGAGGCTCCAGAACTTGTCAGGTAGGGTTACCTGTGGATGTGTGATGGCTGTATAAACAATAGCTGCAGAACTGGTGGCCAGGAAGAAGGTAGAAGTGATCTCCTGATCAGCAGCATATTTGGAAGATGAAATTGCAAGTATATGCTCACGGTTTAGATGCAGATGCAAGAGAAAGAGAATCTAGGCTGATTCTAAGGCTTTATGGCCTGAGAGACTGAAAGGATGGCATTGCCCAACTAAGCCAAGCCAAGGAATTGCTCATGGGGCCCCAAGGTTGGGCTCCAGGTGCAGGGTCTTTATTTTTCCTAAGAGAAAGGAAGCAGGCAGGAATGGAGGCAAGTAGGAAGGCAGTCGAGAAGGAAGAGAAGGAAGAAATATTTGTTGAAAGTTTATTTATTTGTTCGTTTGGTTATTCCCCTGGCTCTGGGTGACAACTTCGGGTCCTTGGGCTTTTACATGGACTATCCTGGAGCCGCAGACTTAATACCTGAGCCACCAGAGTGTCCCCAGGATCTTGTTCATACAGACCTTGTCTTGTCAGCCAGGCTCCAACCCCTACACCTGTCCCAAAGCCCTGATACCTGGACATAAGGCCCCTTCTATGGGGGCAAAGGAAATCTAGAAATCCCACCCCAACTCTTCGTAAGGAGGCCTCTCTGAAGCCAGATAAGGACTGAGCTCTAAGACCTGAGCTTCCCAGCAGGGCTTGGACAGGCCCAAGTGCTGTGGGACTGCTGTCTGGCCTCTTGTCTAAACAGGATATGCTCAGGCTGGCCGGCGGTCATGGGTCACTTGAAAGTCAGCCAAGCTTGGGCCTACCCAGCCCCTACCTCCCTCACCACCCACCACATACGCAAGTGCACACACACACGCATGCACAGGATAAGGCTGTATGAGGTAACATGAGGATCTAGAGCCGTGTCTCTCTCTTGCTCACTCTGAATTCACATGAGAAATAGTTGTTGATGGGTCCGTATAGGGTCCAGCTGGGAGAATACAGAATCGCATGAGTCCCAAGCAGGATCTTTTAGTGTCTGGATGAGGATGCAGGACATGTAGGGACCCCAGGAAACTCCTAAACCAGACATTAGGGTTGCCTTCCTGGGAGGTAGTACCTTCCCAGCAGCCTGAAGGAGCTTCAAGGAAATAGAAAAGATATTCCAGGTACAGGGAACAGCATGTGAAAACAGCATCTCCCAGAGGGGAGATGAGAGAGGGCACAGATCAGAGGCTTGGGACCCTGCTGGCCTGAGTGGGAAGGAAAGCTGAGGCAGCCTCCAGAATGGAGGCCAGCCCCTTGCATAGAAAGGGACAGTGTTTTGGGGTGAAGGAGGTGGCCAAAGGCTCTGGTGGAGAGGAAACACAGGGTTTACACTGGCACTGGAGTCTGTGAAGAGCATTCCTGGTAGAGGGGAAAGCAGAAACGGCCTGGAGGCAGCTTTGGGGAGCAGCCAGGGAGGTGGGATGGTCCAGCTTTTGATCGGCTCAGTGCCAGCCCCTGGGATAGGTTGGGCAGGAGAAGGCTGAGCTGAACCCTGTCCTGAGCTTGGGCCCCTTAACTCCTAACTGCTGGCCCCACTTCACTTAGTGCGGCCTGAGCAGTTGCCCTGCACCAGTGCCCCCTCCCCCGCTCCTGGCCCCCTTTCCTCACTCCCCCTCTCTGGGATCCAGTTCCGGGTGGGTGGGGGCTGGGCCAGAGAGCAGGCAGCGCCTGGGGCAGGGTAGATGAGAAAACCAGAAAGGAGGGAAACCTGAGCCAGCGACGCTGGGCTGGGCTGGCCAGGGCTTGCTTAGCCTGCTAGGCTGGGGGAAACAGGTTCCCCGAGACTGGGCTGGAGGAGGGAGTGCTGGTTTAGTCACCGCTTTCATCCAGGGGGCATGGCGGGTCTCTGAGGCCCAGGCCTCACAATCCAGCATTCCAGATGCGGAGGCCGGAAGGGCAGAGTTTCTCTTAAGGTGATGGAGTATAGTCGGCTTCCCTCTCCTCACCCGAGAGGCAGGCCAGAGAGAGGTGGATGGGTGATTCCAAGGAGGATGGACAGGCAGCAGGAAGCCTAGGGCTGCACTTGAGTCCCTCACAGCACAGCCCGTGTGAGCCTGCAGGAAAAGAAACAGGCACCAACACTGCCAGAAGCAAAGGCTGGGCCTGGTCAAAGGGGGTTGAAGGGCTGCGGGTGTTTTCGGGAGAAGACTTTCAAAACTGTTGTGCCTGCTGTGAACACCTTCACCCAGGGTTGAGGCTGGGACAAAGTGGGCCAATTCCCTCCTAATTATAACCCACTGTTGGGATTTGTGGTAACTGCTTAGCAGCTCTGGGAGGCTGAGTCCTGAGCCCAAGGCTGCACAGTCATTGTCAGAAGAAGAGCCCTAAGACTCTATCTTGTAGGCACTCAGAGTTCATCTAGGAAGGGAGCAGGGGCTGCTCTGGGGGGAGGACCCCAGAGCCTGGTGTCAGTGGGAAAACCAAACCTGGCCTAACCCCCGCACCTTGTGTGTCCAGATTGGTACCTGGGTGTCCTTGGGAGAGCTGGGATTTGAGTATCCCCCAAAGGACAGAGGGAGGCTTGATCAAGTTGTTCCTTTCCTTCAGTTTATATGACCCTTCCCCACCCCCTGGACGCCCCCACCGCCCCCTGCCCTGTGGGTATCCTGGGTAGCTGGGTAGCTCTCAGGTGGAGCTAGCACAGCTAAGTGATTTTTGGAGGGCAAGAGAGATGGACCCTGTAGGACGGGGAGTTGGATTTACCTCTCTGGCTTTTTGGCTCTTGGCTTACATTCCCTATGGGATCTGGTGCTACAGGGATTTACTCTCTTATTCATTCAATACAGATTTATTGAGCTTCCTAAGTGTCCAGTGGGGCTCCAGGACTCACTGCTGGCCCTGAGCACTGTCTGTGTTGCAGGTCCTTGGTTCCTTGAGGGGTCCCATGGCCTGGCCCTACCCTCCTGAAGCCTGGTGGCTCCTCACCCCACTACTTCTCCCAATCTCTGTTCCCTCACCTGTGAGACAGCAGGGCATAGCTCTCAGCAGAACTGTGACATGCCTCAGTATAGCCAGAAATCCTGCAGGCACTAAAAGTCCCCCAACCTGGCATCCGGGGCTGGTTTAGGGAGGGGTCTTTCTTTTTCTTTTTCTCTTTTTTTTCAGAGAGAAGGGAAGGAAGAGGAGAAAGAAGCATCTTTATCGAGTAGGTTTTTTCTTTTTTTTTTTTTCACCCCAACCCTAGGTCTTGAACCCAGGACCTTGGGTTTTACATGGTACACATGCCAATGTATCAGACACCGGAGCCACAAGGGTATGCCCTCAGAGGGTCTTTGGACCCTTGACATCGAAGACAAAATCATGGGAAGTTCTATAATATTCTTCCCAATATTTGATATATATGATAAACATATATAGTGATTCAAAATTCTCAATCCAGCAGGACACAGGGCAAGGGTGTGGTGTGGAATTACTGATGTAATCATGATTGTTTTTATTCATTATTCAACCATCTCAAATTGTTTAGGAGAGAATTGGCATTCTACTATTCGTAGCCAGGAGCAACTCTGGCTCTTTTCCTCTCCCATTTCCTTCCCCCTGCCACCAAAGAAACCCTCAGTGTGCTGGGCCTATTCTGTGTGTCTGAGTAGAGTTCCACAGACAAATTATTTGAGTGTCTTTTCTTCCCAACCTCACACCCTGGAGTCTTGGGTAAGTCCTAGCAATTTTGCTTTAGTGACTATGATGATGATTATCATACTGGAGGTGCTAACAGAGGTGGCCAGGCTATAAGCAGACCATGGAGGCTGTGGTGCAGGGTGGTGGCAGAAGGGACAGCACTGGAAACCATAGCGACAGAAGCATAAAATGCTTTAGCAATGGTGGTACAGTGGTAGTGACCTCAGGGGTGGCCCTGGTACAGAGGAGTGGGGTTGAGGAGCAATGACTGCCACTGTTTTAAATGAGACATGACGGAGAAGAGAGACACACAGGTGTTGTCACTGCAGCTATCATAACTCTAGGCTGGTGTTTTCTTACTTCAAACGCCCAACCCCTGCTTGGAGCATATGCGATTCCAAGAGTGAGGGTCAGGAGATGCTGAGCAGTATCACTAATATTCCCACCCTACACTGCAATCAACCGGCCGATGGGCTGGAACAAGAGATGCCCTCTCCAGGAGGTCCTATTAGCCAGGAAGAAGAGAAGGTAGAGAGAAAAGGAGGAAGAAGAGAGAAAAGAAGAGGAGTGGGGAGAAAGAGGAGGAAGAAAAGGTTAAGGGAGAGAGAAAGGAGGAGGAGGAGGAGAAAGTAAAGCAGGGAGAAGGAAAGGAAGGAGGAAGAGGAGGGGAGAAGGAGGGAATAGAAAAGGAGACAGAAGAACAGCAAGAGAAGGACAGAGGGCTCTCTGCCCCTTAGGCTCTCAGCAAAGTACAAGGGGCAGAACTGAGATCTGGCTGGTGAGGCCATGACCTTGGGGGATGGATTGGGTTGGGTTGGGTATAGGGACCCTTCCTAGGATCAAGAGAGGAACGTAGCTCAGTTGCTGGGCACTGGAGTCGTCATGAGGATATGTGAAAGCAAATGTCCTTTTTTGGAGAGGAGAGCCAGCCTATCTGGATTCTCTGGGCTACGGAACTATAATGGTTTGGTCCCTGGGGCCACTGGCTTGAAATGCAGCTGGTTGTTGAGGGGATCACAGGGAGCCCTTGACTGGCTAAACAGAACTGTGAAACTGGGCTGCCACGACCTGGTCTGGGTTGGAGGTAGCCGGCAGGTCCAGTGGTGACAGCCGTCCCAGGGGCTGCACCGCCACCTGCTGAGCGGCTGGGGCAGTCCTGTGTCCAGTGCTACGGGGCTCGAGCGCCGGACTAGGCGCCGCCGACTGCGATTGGGAAGGAGGGACACGGCAGTGGGTGCGCAGGTGAGCGCAGGCTCGTAGCTCCCGGGCGCGCCCGCCCTTCCCGCCAGGGAGTTGAGTGCCCGGGTAAACACCAGGCGCGGTGTGCGCGGTGTATCCACTGAGAGACAAAGCCAGGGCGGGGCGGGGGCGCCGCCCGCGAAGCCAGGGCGGGGGCGCGGGGTGCAGATTAACATCCCCTGGTGCGGGATATCCCAAAGCCTGGGAGCCCCGGGCCCAACCCACGGACAGGTGGAGAGGGGGCGGGACGGTGGCCGGGCGGGTCCCGCCCCGGGGGTGGGGCCGGGCGGGGCGGGCGGGGCGGGGCCGCGCTATGCAAATGTCGCCCACGGGCGGCCAATTGCCGGCGCTCCCCGCGCGGCTCGGAGCGCCCCGTCCCGCCAGCGGCCGCGAGACCACAGCGAGCGATTTGGAGAACGGTCGTGGTCCGGCGAGCCCCGAGCGCAGCACAGCGCAGCGCAGGGTCAGGGCGCGCCTCAAGGAGCGGCACAGCCCAGCGCGGTCGCCCAACCCTAGTCCAGCAACCAGGAGAGCACAGCGCCACTCGGCCGTGCCTAGCGCAGCGCCCCGAAACCGAGCGCGCGCCGTCGCCCGCGCCCCGCGCCGGGGAATGCGCCCTCGGCGCGCCGGCCAGGGGGCGCCCGCAGCCCACCCGGGGGGAGGCGGCCCTGAGCGCCCCTGAACCTTTCTATGGCCCGGGCTAGGGCCCGGGGCCTCGGCTGCTAACGCGCTTGAAACCCACGGAACCCGTTACGCCGGGGCTGCGGCGCCAACCCCGGTTCAGGCGCAGCGGCGAAAGGGCGCGGGCAGGGCCATGGCCCCGGGGGGCCGCTAACGCGGGCCGGCCCAACCGGGAGCCACTCTGCTTCCATCGCCACCGCCCAGACGCCAAGGCCCCGCTGCCGCGGAAGAGGTGAGTGCGGCGGGAACTGGGAGGGAGCGAGCTGGCGGCCGGGCCACCCCGCGATCCCTTTGGGACCCACGGCACTGCAACTCTGCGGAAGTGTCCGGGGCGCTGGGCTTTGAGAGCGAGGGCGGGGGTCGTGCTGCCCGCGGACGCAGGGGCGACTGGACTGGAGTGGGCACTGTACCTGTCTGGACGGCCCAAATCCTTCCCGGGCAACATGGGGATGTGTGGATGAGGTGGCTCGCGGGGTCACCAGTGTGCAAAGCAACTTTTTCTCCGTAAGGTCCTCGGTGGCTGGGTTCTTCTCTACACCCCCACCACGTTCCTGAAGCAGGAGTCCCAGTCCCCCTTCTCCTGGCTCAGCTCTCCCCCACTCACGCCACTGGCAGCGCTCTTCCTGGGGGAGGTGTGCCTACCTGCCTCAGTGTCCCTATCAGAGAATCATCTGTTCTAAGGGAAGCGCAATACTGGTACCTCCCACGTAGAGGGTCTCCCAAATCAACAGGGTAGGACGATTGCTAGCCCGGAGGCTTTTCTCCCAGCAACCGTGCCAGCCCCCTGACCCCCAACTGCCAGCTTGGGTTTGCTTTTCCAGCAGAGGAGTATGTTTGAATTGGGGGCTCCATGTAGGTGGGGTGTGGGCGAATCGGGAAAGCCTACAGTCAAACATCTGTTTGGGCAGCCTGGGGCCCCAGTGTTGAAATGGCCAGGGGACATGGGACATGAGGAGCTTGGTGACTTTGCCTTGAGCTAGAGGGACCAGAGAGTGTCAGGGTGGCCCAGGGATGAGGCAAGGCTGTCAGGAGGAATCAGCTGGAGCTGGATACGTAACTTCTAATTTTGAGATAACTATGTTACAATCACCAACCCACGAGCAACTGGGGGAGGAGGGTGAACTGAAAGCACTAGTGTGTGTCTACTCCACAGCTGGGTCAGGTTGAAGGGTCCTGCCCTCCTGAATTTACCCAGATTGTCTCTCAGAGGCCCCTTTCTAGCCGCAGAGATAGGAGACGGCACCAGGGCTTGCAGATTCATCCCGTCTCTGGAGCCTGGATGGAGCTGGGGCCTGGACTCCCACACCTGGGGTACCGGGACTCCTCCCCCTGCTTCTGCCCCTCAGTTTTGAACCAGCCAGACCCGGAAATGCGGGGGGTGGAGGTAGAGAAGGCCAGCAGCCCCAGGCTCTGCTCCCCGCACCCCACACCTCTTGTTGTCATACCTTGAGGGGGAAGATGCAGCCAAGCCCAAGTGACCTTGACTGGGAAACCCCGGACCAAGAAAGGGAGGTTTTCAATCCCAGCTCTGCTGGGGTGGCTCTGCTTCCTGGTCTGTGGGGTGTTGGGGGAGGGGATAACCCAGGAGCCAGGAAGGAGCTCTGGTGGTGGGAAGGAGGTATCTGAGTATTCGAGGGGCTGGGTAGGGGGGTGGGGTGCTGTTAATAATTTCTTCCCCATGTTTTCCCTAAGCGCTTGCTCCTGCCTCCCTTCCATCTAGGCAGCTCTCAGCTCAGAGGAGCCGACCTCCCTTCTCTGAGACAGGCAGTCCTCCCCCCCACCCCCGACTCCAAGCCCAGAAGGTCTGGATCAGGCTGGACAATTCTACCACCTAGCTCCCTGCCCCTCCCCCAGGTGCCTCCAGACCCCCTCGTCTGGCCGCCCCTTCCCTGCACCCCTTGCCAGCCCCAGCTTCTCGTTTCTTTGTTTGAGCGTCTCTCCTCCGTCCCTCCCTTTCTCCTCCCTCTCTCCTCCTCCCTCCCGCCTGCCTCCCTCCCTTGCTCCCTCCCGTCAGCCTTCTTCCCTTCCCTGTTTTCCTCCTGGTGGGCTCCCAGGTGGCGGTGGCGGTGGCTGTTCCTTCTCAGTCCACCCACCTGGGTTGTACTCGACTGGGGGCTTCTCTGAGACTGGGACTGAGGGGAATGTACTTAGTGGCTGGCTGAGGGGAAAGGACTGTAGAAATGCCCTACCCCTCTCTCTCTGTCCTTCTTCTCTTGTCCCCTCTCCTTATCTCTTCTATCCTAAGGTTGCCAAAAAGGGGTCCTGGACTTGGAGCTGAGTCCCCAGCAGACTTAAACATCCCCCATTTACCCCTTTAAAGGGCCAGAGCACTGTAGGAGGTCTCTGGAAGGGTAAGGTCTTCCATCTTTCTGGATACCTTGCAGAACCCCAATACTATCCTTAGTGACCCTGACCTTGTCACCATGAAAATGGATGCCGGAGAAATGAGGTCATGGAATGGGGAAGATGAGTCAACCTGAGTCCCTGGAGCTTTGGATCAAAGCTTTCCAAGGGACCCAGACTACATCTTGCCCTCCCCAAGCCAAGACATCTCCCAGCTTCCTTGAACCCCACCCCACTAGCAGGTCAAGTTCTTGAATAAACACACATTTGTGATGATGAATATGGACATGCAAACATGGATGTGTGATAGTCACAGGTATTAGTGGGGGCCTCCCAGGTGTACCATGAGGGTGACAGTGGCTGCATAGCCCTTTTCCCCACCTGTCTCCCCCACACACAGAATCTGCCATTCAGTTAGCACTAGCTTAGAGCCCCAACAGACTGTGGGAGGGGCTGGTTCTGATTTACCCTCCCCCAGTCTCCCCAGGAGAGAGCATCTGTGGTGGGGATCTTGAAGGACTAAGGAGGTGTGTTAAGCACAATAGAGGGTGTTTCCTGTGAGGGCACCACAGGGGAATAGGCCAGGAGGCCTGGAGCTGCACTTCTAGTCTGAGGAACCATGAGTGCTTTGCCCTGGCAGCAGAGGCCAGAGCTGGATAAGGTGGGTCTAGGGAGGGCATCAGGTTTTGTCCAGTAGGGCCTGACAGTCAGATACGGAGCCTGGGTCTTGTCTAGTGTATGTCAGCCACTGCAGAGAGTAACAGGCCACAGGACCTCTCACCCATGCCCCAAGGTCCTAAAAATAGGTCAGGGACCTAGAAATAGGTTTGGGAGTAAGGGGTAGACAGGGAAGAACTGGGGGGTGGGGCTCACATAGTCATTCTTGGTGCCCCCACCCACAGTGCTCTGGGATGGGGGGTTGGGAATTGGCGCTGGTTTTTGCCGGGAGGGAGCAATATGTTCCTGCAACTGGTGCTGGGCTGCGTTTACCCAACAACCAGCCTGCCTGGTTAGAAAATATTTGAAAAACACTGTATCAAAACTTGGACCTGCTGGAGGTATGGGAGTTTTGCAGGGGACACTGAGCTTGGCTCAGACCCTGCCCACTGGCCATCCTAGCTCATCTTCTTTGCCCTCTAGGGGCTGAGTTGCAGCTTTCCTGGCAGGAAGTCCTTCCTGAAGTCTTACCTGGATCCCTCCCGCTGTGTTTCAATAAAAACAGGCCCTGCTGTTCTTTGCTTCCCATGCATTTTGGGCTGTCTATGTGTGTCTCCCTCATCCCCTATTCTTTCCCAGTTCCTCCACCCCATGAATGCAGCCCAGAGTTCCCTGTTCTGGGAAGAGAGGTTTGACTAAAGCAGGCAGGATTGGACCCATCTCTTCCCGCCTGTCTCTCCCCTTCCTTGAGTTGGGAGAGGGAAGGGGCACTTGACTGGGAGTGGGTACAGGGAGAGAGCCTATCAGGAATGGCTGAGGGTGCTAAGATAAACTGCCTGAGCTGGGCCCCCTGAATGGAGTTCAGGTGCTCTGGGGGAGGGTTTCATCTTCCGTGGCTCCTATTAGCTCTGGTGACTGCAGGCTGTACCTCTTTGCTTGGTCTTCAGGCTCATTAGATATGCCTCCCCAAACAAAGGCAGGCATGAGAAAGTATATGAGATGTGCACACTGGGGTCCTAAGCTGAGGATATGAGCTAGGAGACACCCAGCAGTTCACATAGGGAACTGAAGTGCCTAGGGCAGAATTACACAAGGGAGATGCTGGTAAGATAGGACACCCCCATCTGCCTCACACATTCCAATCTTGGTTCACTCCTCTCAGGTGTCCAGACAGCAGAGCCTGCTTCCTGGGCCCTAGGCCCCTCCCACAATGCCTGTCGCTGGTCTCCTTCTCTGGGCTTCCCTACTGTCTGGGGCCTGGCCAGCCACCCCCATCCAGGACCACCCCCCCGCCACGCCGCGAGTCCGGCTCTCATTCAAAGGTAAGAGTCTACCTTGTTCCCCTAGAACCATCCTCTCATAACAGCTTTTGATCGCATTGCACAGGAGAGAGAGGAGAGATTAAAGCCAAAAAGGACCAATTGTATAACCACATGGATCACCATGGGTGTCCGGGGGAGTTGGGGGCACAGGGGAGATGGGGACTTGCAGGGGAAGGCTGAAGACTGGATCACTTGGACATTTTGGAAAGGGTCCTGAATCCTAGCACCTTCTAGATGTGGGGGTCTTGGGCTGAGTGGCCGAGGGTCCATAGTGTGCCTCTCTGCATGGTAATTGGTGAGATGGAGATGTCATTCCTTCCAAACTGTGTTTGTGGAGGCCCTTCCTCACTGTTGCTGTGTGTCCGGTCCTCCTGTGGGCAGTCTCTGGGTGGAGGTTCAGACAGCAGGTAGGCGCTGAGACCCCAGGGGGCTGGAGGAGCAGGGTCTGACCCGAGCTCTCCAGTTGAGAAGCTTTCTGAGGACGGGGAGGCCCTATTGGCTGTAGGTGGATGGTAAGCTCCCCCACGTGGGTGAGTTCAAGGAGAGAAAGTACTATTGCGAGAGGCCTGAGCTGAACTCTCTGGTGAGCACTTTGCCTTGGAAGTCACTGGAAGCATGTAGTGTAGGTGAGGATCTAGAGAGTGAGAGGCTGGTCCCTCAGCTCCATTACCTTTGCTCACTGGGCAGGTGAAGGACACACACAGCACATACACCCAAGTGTGCAGATAACTCACTTATTATTAGCCAGTTCCTCAGAAGCATGTGTCATCAGAAGATTTTACCCGTGGCTTGAGGTAAGGGGCAGAAATCATGCTGGCACCTGGGGGACCTGGGTCCCCCAGCTGAATGCTTAGGCTTGGTTTTCTTCTAGCCAGAGGTCACTTTGTCCAGCCACCTGCCCTGGGTGGGGCTGATGCAGCCTTGACTGACCAGATTTCCGGGCACATACATTGGAGGTGAAAGGCTGGGCTGACTTTTCCTTCCTCAGGCTTGGCTTCTACATCACCATGTCCCCATGTCCCCATGTCCCCTAGCAAAGCCCCTCCTCCAGCTCATCCAGCCCTCATAACTTGATGGTAGGCATGGGAAATGAATTTCTGAGGATGTACCTGAACGAAGTATGATGTAGGGCCTAGGAAATGGGCAGAGGAGCTGATCAGCTTGAGTGGTAAAAGCACCTCTCTGAGGCTTACGAAGGTGTGACGTTCTGATACTTCCACTCCTCCCCGGCAGAATTCCACCTAGCAGGCGAATAAACCTTGAAGGAGCCTGATTCCACCCCCAACTCTCTCTGCCTTCTAAGACCAGAGTGCCCCAAGGGGAGAGCATCCCCTGCCCCCACAGCTCTGGAACTCGGGAGCCCAAACATCCAGTCTGAGTGTTATTTTTGTCACCACCCTGGAGACCCTTAAGAGGAAACAGAAGGGATGAGACATAAGAGGTCCTCTGCTCCTTTCAAACTTCTCTGACCTCCAGAGGCAAAGAGAGTAAAAGACCTTCTGTTTTCTGGAGAGAGAAACCGAGGCTCAGACAAGGGCAGAGCCAAGGTTAGGTAGGAGGCAGAGGAGAGACCAGAAATAGAACCCTGGTGTCCTGGCCTCTTTGACGCCCAACACCCACATCAATCAGGTCGATTCGCTCTCAATTAGCTCTGCAGCCGACACCCGCAGTGACTAAAAGCACAACTCGCTGGCAGTCAGCCTACCACGCTGACTACCTTGGCAGTCTGGGTGAGGCTGTGGATGCCTGAGGCCACTTGTACCCTGGCCTCTGTGCCTTTGTGCACAGGTTGCCCTGCCCTGAATGACCTTTCCTGTTTCCCCACCTGATCTCATGTCCTAGTTTTGTGCCCAGATGTCTCTTTAGTTTAGCAGGCACTTGAGGACCTACTATGCACTAGCCAGGTCCTGTGCTGAGCCCTGGAGACTCTTCAGTGAATAAGATGGGGTACTCACAGTCAAACTGACTGAAAAGACAGTGACACCCAGTTGGTCAGTGCCACCTGAAAGCACAACACTACTTTGCACCAACCAAGCCCAGTGTGTCCCCCATATTGACTGTCTCATCCTGGTCATCCCACATGAAGTAGCCCTCAGTTTGTGGAGTGAAAATGGAAAGCACCCTCCACAGTGCTGCACAGCCAGCCCAGGGTTGGGGAGTGGGGGCTTCTCCTCCTGGGTACACATGAGGGCCACAGAGAGGGTTGCTCTCAGAAGCACTAGAGGTTACTATGGCTCTGTGCCTCAGTTTCTCCATCTGTGCCTTTGATGGATGTAGTAAATGGATACACCAGGGCTCTGGAACTCAACTTCCCTTGCTCTGGGTCCCACTGCATTTGGGAGGTGCTAGTTCCGGACTGGTCAGTTCACAGGGTCTTAGGAGCCACCCTGCCAGGGCAGATAAAGGAACAAAGGCAGGAACTGGGCCAGGTTTGGGCATACTGCCTGCCCATCCGCCTGGGCACCACAGCCAGGCCTAAAGCCAATGGGGGTAAGGGAGAAGGAGCCAGCGTTCGGTCAGAGCGGGGGCTTCTGCGGCCCCTCTCCTGAATTTCCGTGAGCAGCAAAGCCAAGATCAGGCAGAAATGAGGGGTCAAATGGGGAAAATTTCCAGGAGTAGGCAAGGTACTCTTTAATACCTGGCTCTTGCAGGCTTGTGGATTCTGGGGACTAGAGAACCTGGGCCCTCACCTCTCTACCTGTCTTTGCCTGGGCCTGGGATCCTCAACCCCAGAGCCACTAGGCAAGTGTGGGAGAAAAAGCTCTCCCTTCCCCACCCTGAGACAGCCCAAGTTCTGGGGCACCAGAGTACCGTGGGGTGGGGTGGGGGTGCCCTGCCAGATCCTTTGGTCAGCTTGGGGAATGTTTACTTTTTCCCAGGAAGCCACCCCCACAACACACGCTGCTGCCTGGGCTGGCTCTGGCCAGGTCTTGGGGCCACAGTGTGTTGGGTAGAGGAAATGGGTCTTATGATATGAACTGGCTGGGCTACTGGGAAACGAAATTTCCTACCCCATCCTGAGGTAGAAGGGAGTAGGACAGAGGATCACCTTTCCAGGTTAGTTCAGGAGAGAGGGAAATAGTAGAGATACCCATAATGATAACCAACTGGTAGTCTCTCCAAGGCCTCAGAGTGGGTTGGGTCTCCTTGGGTTTCCTGAGGCCCAAGACTTTCCGAGTCACTTAGGAACAGCCTGTCCCAGGACTAAGTGTGGAGGGCAGGGTAGGAGATGCAAGTAGTGCTGTCTTCCAGGAATTAGGAACAGGCTTCCAGGTTCCCACAGTGCCAGCCTTAGTCTTCTCAGCCTTATGGTCCTAAAGAAACAGTAGGGGTCACTCTGGGCAGACCTCTTGTGCTCTCTGCCCCTCACAGCAACAGCATTGGGGTTTGGTTATTTCCTCTAAATCCAGCCCTCTGTCCCCACTGCCCCTCCACTGAGTAGGATCTCCTGAAAGCTCTCTTCCTTCAGAGAAGGAAAAGCCCCATCCGAGAGGGAAAAGGCCTCCTATATCCAGAGAACCGTGGTGCTTGAACTGTCTCTGGGCGCAATGAGCTTGCTCAGATTTCTGATGTTCCCCAGGTAGAGGGTGAGTGCTGGTCACTGCTTATCCACCCACTTCAACCCAGTCTCTGAGCCCCTAGGACTAATGGCCTAGAACAGTGACACCAATTACATCATTTGCATGTGGCGTCAGAGAACAAAGTCACTAGTTTTCCTTGTTAGGAAATGAAGAGGTTGGCAACTAGGAGGGCTCTCTGCCGAATGGCTTAAGGTGGAAGTAACTTGAGCAAGACTTGAAGGAGCATTGCCCTACCCCCAGTCTTGACTGCACAGAGGTGGCCACAGAGCTGGGGAGCTAGAGGACCTGCCCTTGCCCCCCATAGCTTCCCTAGCCAGCCAAAGGAGGCTCATCACTTCAGATTACAGAAGAGGGCCCAGGGGAGCTGGGGAGGGGTCAGGTGGCTTAGACAGTTACCCCGGTATCGGGAGCTAGCAAACTGGGGAGGAACGTATATTTCAGGACGAGGCGGGAATGAAGGCTCATCGCATGAACTTGAGCCCTGTATTTGGGATATCTGTTTTCCTGGAAATAGGAGCTACCTCACTACAGAGAGGAGACTTGGAAGTGGCCACTTCGGGAGTCAGGAGGTCCTGGGGACTGGCTGCCCCTCTCTAGCCTCCGTGGCTAGGAAGTGACCCTCAGAGAGAGTGGGGCGGGTGCTTGTACCTGCCAAAAGCCTACCTAGGCCCAGCCTGAGTTAGCCAGGCAGGGGCCGGGCCTTCAGCTGTGGTCCTTCCAGGTCCAGCCAAGCTTCGGATGTGACCGCCACTGACTGGGCCTCAGCAGCACAGGCCTTGTGTCGGGTTCCCTGGCATGATGCCCGCCCCTCCCTCCCTGGCTCTGGCTTCTTTTGGCAGTGAGAGAGGAGCTGGTGCATGCTCAAGGAGTAAATCATGTTCCTTGGCAGCCCCCGCTGCTTCGTAATCGTAAAGAATTTAAAGAGAAACCGCCAAGATAAAAAACTCCTCCTGGCCCATAAAGGCATCTTTCACCCTGTGGCTTGTGAGCAGCGACCTCAGAGTGGGCTCCTGGCTGTCTGCACCTGGCTTTGTGCACCTTTGCCCCTGTGACCCCTCCAGAGGTGTGCAGGCCTGAGGGGCATCTTCAGGGCCATGGGTCTTGGCAGATCTCCAGCTCCTCCCACAGGGCACTTGGAGCACTTACAGTTGGTAGAATGTAGAGATGGTGGTCGTGGTTGTTGAGAGGGCTGGCCCTGAAGGCAGACAGACCCTGTTCTACCCTTGTTAGCCTTGTCAGTCATGTGACCTCAGACTGGTGACTTCAGCTCTCCTAGCCCTGGTTTCCTACTGTGTAAGGTGGGGGTAGGAACCCTAGAAACTGCATCCTGAGGGTTCCGGCTGCCCTGCTTACATCTTGGCTATGAGTAGACCTTTATTTATGAACATCCCTCTGTGTTCCTGCAGCTTAGTCTATAAAAGGGGAACAAGAATGGGACTGACCTCATTGTGTTGTCAGAAGGATTAACTTTGTAAATATGGCCCCAGTGAAGGCAGTCTTGGTAACTGGGACACCTACACTGAGTGTGTGTGTGGGGGGTGCAGACAGGTGAGGACTGATCCTGATGGATACCCAGGAGTCCACTCTGCCTCACCCCTCCAGATTTCTAACCTTTAGGTGGGGACACAGATTTTGGAAAGGACTATAGGAGGGACTTTGAGCCCTGTAGGGTGGCATGGAGTCAGGAGAGGAGAATTTCTAACATGGGCATCCAGGCAGGCTTCGTGGAGGAGGCTACATCTCAAACAGGTTGTAAGAGAGGGAAGAGCAGGTATAGAGGTGGGATTCTGGGGAAAGAACAAGATACTAAATGGAGTCTTATTCTTGATGCTAAAGCTTACTTTTCCCACTTGTGGTTTAAGCTCTTTTTTTTCTCATGGCAGACGTACCAAATATACACTGTGGGAAAAATCCACTGATAGAAACGCATTGAGCGGGGAATACTTGCGGGTAGTTTTCCCTGCAGATAAGCTCCCAAGTCTGCCTGTAGTGACCCCATCTCAAGCATTGTTCTGGCTTCTGCAGACCCCACCTCAAGCATTGTTCTGTGTTAGGGGTGCCCAGACCTGGGTTGCTCACTTGGGCATCTGCACCACTGGGCTGAGAGCACATTGGCCTGGCTGGTGCTATCCTGGGAATCAGCCCCACCTCGAGGGAGCTTTTAGAGCTTTGGAGCAGAGAAAATTCCTGCTGCATTTTTCTTAGAAATAGAAAGAGGGCCTTTGCCAGAGGCCTGGATGCCAGAAGGCTCAGTCTGCATCCAAAGCCCAGCTCACGTGGGTGCCTGAGCTCAGTAGCCCTGCTGCATCCCCATTCCCCATGCTAGTGAGCAACCCCAGGGAGAGGGTGGAGGTCTCCTGGGCTCCAGACCCTGACCATGGGTCCTGACCCGGCAAAGAATGGGGTCTGGCTGGTGGTTTTGGCCTCAGATCAGGAGGCTAGCCTACGGGAGAGGGAGGCCTCAGGAAGGCTGATTTGTGGCTTTCTTCCTGGGGCTGATGGCCAGCACGGGTTATCTGGTACATCTCTGCTGGGCAGGGACATCCCCAAAGCAACAGGCCCCTCCAGGGACTAGGAAGGCTTTGGGGTGTGAAGCTTCAGCTCCAGAACATCCTCTTCCCCCACTCTTCCTTCCTTCCTCCCTTGGTTCCCCTTTGCCTCCACCCCTCCCATCACCACCCTGACCTCTCCTTGCTTCCTATTGGGCTGTGCTCTTTGCTCTGAGGTCTCTTTACTCAGTCAAGAGCCTGTTTCTTCTCACTTAGAGCTCAGGGCTGCCGCCTTCACTTCCCTCCAAGGGCGGAGTCCACTGCTGGTGTATCAGCTGGTCAGCCAGCACGCTTACTTCTTGGGTCATGGTGGACTGTAACGGGCTGCGCAACAGCCGGAATGCAGGGACTCATGGGCTCCTGCAGCACTAGAGGTCAAGTGGGTGGTACTTCAAAGGACCTTTGCTGAGGACTATCTGCACTGCAGGACTTATTAATTCATTTTTTAAAGGAAAAGTACAGTCAGGAATGAAAGTGAGCAGGCAGGCAGGCAAGCAGACAGGAAGAGAGAAAGGAGGAAGCATTTTCATTTATTTTTTATTTAGTTGCTCATCTTGGTCGTTGCCTTTATCCCTGTGTCATGACCCCGGGCTTTGGGGTGTGTGTATTACTGCGCTGGCCAGAGGCAGCAGCTATTACCACTAAACCACCAGGCGTACCGCTGTAGGACCTTTCGTTCAGCACCCTCCGGTGCCAGCACCAGACTGGCGTGACGTGCCCACTGCCTTCCTGGACAACCGACTGGGTCCTGCCTGGGCTCCTGACTTGGCCTCGCTGTATCCCCTAGGCTGACACCGAGTACTCCTCTGTCTGCGTGTGCCTCAGTTTACCACCCTAATTTTGGAGAAGGGGTTAAGATCATCTGGGACATCTTGAAATCTCTGGGTGGGTGATGTGAAGGGGTTGCAGGCACCTCAGGAGTTTGAGGAGGGCAGCAGAGATGGGGGCTGGGCCCAGAGCAGGGGAGATTCTTGACACCCACCAGCCTGTGGGTCCCATCCTGGCCTGTCGAGCTGGGTGATTTATTGGAGTAAATGGTAAATGAGCCGTGGAGAGTTTGTTGTCTTTTGCAGTCATAGGGAGGAGGAGGTGGTGGAGGAAGGAGTGAGGGGTTTCCGGGCCAGGTCTGGAATGTGGGAGGAGGGGTGGGCCCTCGAGGCCTGTGGGACTGCAGGCATTAAATGACCATTTCACTCTCCTCACCTGAGAAATGGATCCATGCAACCCTTCCCCTCTAGACTAACTCTGTCTACCCCCGTATCCCTCTTGGAGCACATTGCTACATGAGCTGCGCACCTGGTCCAGTCTTCCTCCTCCCACCCCATGCGCAGGTTTGCCTTGCCCCTCCAGGCCAGCTCTCTTGACTGTACTGCACTGCGTCTTTTCAAGCAGGGCTGTGCCTTGAACTCTGCCTGCCAGGTGAATGCCCAAAGGTGTTCTCAGGCAGCTATTAAGAGCTCATGTAGAATCTCCTGGACCTCTGAGTCATTGCCCAGACCTAAAAGGATCCAGCCATCGGGTCCTAGGGGTAGGCAAGGGTCAGTGGAGGTACTTACCTATGGGGACAAAAATGGTCAAAAGTCATTGGCTATATTTAGAGGAGTGGGATGTAGAAACCTTTGCTTCCAGGTTGCATGCATGCCAGCGAGTGACCCTGCCATGTTCTTCCTTTCTGGCTTTTCCTGGCTTGAAGATGAGCTATGCCCCCAGCTGTCCTCTCCTGGGCGGAGCAGGTGGGCGCTGGGGCGGAACGGGCGTGGGAACAGCAGGCCTGGACCTGTAGGCCCCAGCCCTTAGCCCTCAGCCCTCAGCCCTCAAAATGGGAGGGAAGTGGAGCTTTAGCCCAGCTGGGCGGCTCCTGCTCCAGCTCTGGCTTGGAGTTTACTGAACAACTGGGATGTTTACAGTAGGTCTTAAGAAGAGGCCCCTTGTCCTCCAGGATCCCATCTTGAGGGTCCCTCAGGGGAGTCTTCTGACCTCTCCATGTCCCTGCACCTCTAGGATTAGGCATGTCAGGGATACAGGAATTGTAACTGTCCCACCCACTGGCTTGGCCAATGTGGAAGAGCCTGCCCTCTACCAGACTCCACACTGGCCTTCAGTCCCTCTCCCCTGGAGGAGCTGACATTCCCAGGAAATGGCAGCTCTAAATGGTGAAATACGGTAACTGGGTCCCCAGTTCAGACATTTGAATTAAATTCAATCAGAGCAGTTATTGAATATAAACACGCCAAGTCATTTACATGTTAATTATGTTGAATGGACTGCGAGGCCATAATTAGTTGCTAATTGGGTGAGATCAGCTGTAATTGGTTTTGCTGGCACGACCTGGCTCACCTGCCTGGGGGAGGCGGGGGCCAGTGTGCATGGTTCCTGGGGAGGCCTCTGGAGCTAGGATTTGGAGAGCCCAGGGCAGGAATGCCATGGAAGGGACAGACATTGAGGGACTTGGGGCCAGAGGAACATGGGATCTACTCCAGGGAGGGAGGCAGCTTACGCTCAAGTAAAACCCTGGGTCTGGTTTCTAGGGTTTCCCATCCAGAACACCCCCTGGGGAAAAGGACCGGGAGAGCCAGCCCTTGAATCCGCAGTGTCAGCCTCCCCTGCTTAGCCACATGTGGGACCTGGACCTGAGCAAATGGTAAATGCCCCAGAAGGGTCCATGGGAGCTTCAGGCAGGTGTCACCCAGTATATCCATGCAGCTGCGGGGTCCCTGACCAGTGTTGGAGTCTTGGCATTGGGGTATAAGTGAGGTAGATGTGCTGAGAGGGGGAAAGGGACATGAAGAAGCTTCGGGGCACCCCTGCCCCCAGCTCAGCCTGGCTGGGTCTCCCAGGACTGCAGGGCAGTGGCCAGGGGCTCAGGCCTTCCGGCTGGCCGCTCATTAAAAGAGGATTAGGCTGGAAGCCAGGGGGCCAGCCCAGCCCCTGGGCCTTCCTCTGGGGCCCCTTGCAACTTTTGGGGCTGATAAAGGAGCTGAAAATCATCCCTCCCTAGACCCAAGGGGGTGTCCTGTAGGGACTCTCTGGACCCTGCCATCCTTGCTGCTGCTACTGCTACCCTATCCTTGTCTACCTCAGTTTCCCTCCTCAGAAGGACAGGAACTCTGTCTTTTCATATCTGAAGCACTGAGAAAGACCCTGACCAGCACCCCCACCCTGTCTTCACATCTCATTTCTCTTCAGCTCAAAGATTAGGACTGATGGCACTAGCCCACATGAGGTCAGAGGTCAGGGCTGGACTGTAGGGACCTGTCCATCACCGCCCAGTACGAAAGCACAGCCAGGGGAGGTGGTGCTGTCAGTCAGGGCCTGCTGCTTTGTGGGATTGTAACCAAGGGGGCGGGGTGCCCACCTCTATTCCAAGACCCCACTTTCTGCATCAGCCCCTGCCTCATTAGCAACAGACCTGATGTCCTGGCAATGGGCAGCAGGGGTCGGGGCCGCCCACTCGGGGTCTGTGGCTGAGGGCTGAGGACACGCCTCCTCAGTGCTGTCCTGTCTACCAGTTCCTTTGAAGTAAGGCATTGTCAGCTACTTCCCAGAGAAGAGGAAAAGGAGACCCCAGGACTGAGCCCTCTGTTCACTGGAAACATTCCTGCCACTGGACCTTTGCCAGGCCTTTCTGGGCCAGGACCCTGAGTGTCTCATGTCCTTGGGGGAGGGATACAGGCTGGGAACGGCTGCGGAAATGAGGTGTCTGATGCCAGAAAAGGCTCTTCCTTCCCAATGACGGGAAAAGCCTTCCCGGATGTCACCCCACCCAACCTGTACCCAGCCTGGGTGAGGGCATGGGGGTGGGGAGCCTTTTAAGAGCCATCA
>RJWH01003459.1:26251-154165 GCA_004363575.1 Solenodon paradoxus
GGGGGGGGATTCCAGTTCCCTAGGCCTAAGTCCCTCCTCCTTAGGGAGACAAGGGCCAGTAGGTGTCGCCCTGCTGATGCTGCAGAGGTTGTAGTAGCATACCTGCCCTGCCCTGGGCTTGGAGGAACGGAGGCCCTGTGTCAGGTGGCGGGGGTGGGGGGTACAGGGAATAGGATGGTTTTAACCCTCACCTGGTGACCTGAGGTGAGTACTCCTCTCCCTTGGGCCTCAGACATCCTGTCTGAAGCTGGGGGTGCAGGGTTGTCATGGGCCCCTTGTTTGAATTATTTTTTATTTTTCTTAAAGAGGAAGGAAAGCAGGCAGGAAGGAAGAAAGGAGGAAGAAGCATTTTATTTAGTTGTTCATTTTAGTTGTTCCTCCTGGTCTGGGGCCATGAACCCATGTCCTTGGGCTGCATGTGGACTGCACTCCAGGCGCGGGCTGAAATCTGCGATCTGGTGTGAGTGAGATGAGCACGCCAGCCCTGGCTGATGAGGGCAATTCTTTGTTGGATCTGGGAAAACCCCACACTTTTCCACCTTAGGGAGGGGTGGGGCTAAGTCAGACAGGAAGCCCCTTCCTGCCCAATTGCCATCTCCTCCCCACCCCAGCATGAGGAAATGGGGTGGGTACCAGGAGAGGGACTGAGGTACAGGTGTCCTCCAAGAGATGGTAACATTTGGGAGCCTGCTTCCATGGGGAAAGAACTCGGGACCCCCTCCCACTATCTGCACCCCCCGCCAGGTATAGAAGCCCACAAAGGCTGTGTGGGTGAAAACTCAGCAAATGGTCAGCAGTGCCCCGAGATAAGAGAAGGACCTGACCCTAGAATCACTGTGAGTGTCAGTACTAGGAGGTCCCAAGAGGACCTAGATAGAAAACAAGGCTCAGAGAGCCCAAGTGCCCCAACTGGGGTCACAGTGCCTACACCAGAGCCAGACTCCTGATCTGTGGTCCACCCTACACAGGCCCCCTGCCAGTTTCCACAGTGACTGAAGCATCATGTCCTGTGACATTAACGCCATTGACGCCATATCTCATGGCCACTGGGTCCTGAGTCATATGCTCTTATTGATGGAGGGCGAGTCATCTTCCTGCCCTGGTTCTCCCAGTGACCAGTCCCCACTACCGGGACTGGCTTTGCCTGGGACTCCCCTTCCATCACCCCGCAGGCATACGCGTGGGTGGGTATCCCACCACCCATTGCACTCTTCACGAATCATTTCCCTTCTCTGTGCCTTGATGTTCTGTCTGTAAGTTGGATGTGCCAGGTACTTGATGACTGAGTAAGAGGCTCTCTCTACCCCCATCTCTATCTGGGGACAGACGGGGTATAGGGGATAGCGGATGGTTGATAGGCAGAATGTCAGGTTAAGGCTGATCTGCTCCCAGTGTAGGTCTCAGTTTCCTCATCTGCTGATTGATCCCTCCCTGGCCTTTCCACAGTGGGGCTGGAGCCTGGAGGGCTGGGCTTCAAACTTAGGAGGGAGACCTGGGCTTGAGGCTCAGCACCAGGAGTTATGACCCAGCAGAGGAGGCAGGCCCAAAGCTGGAAAGGGATGGAGGGCAGTGATAGTGATTGGTTAGATCCCTGAGGCCTAGATATTTGCAGTGTCCCCTTACCCTAGGTGCCTATGTCTGAAGGTACCCAGCTGAGCTTCTGCCTCCCTCCCCGAGATGTCCCTCAAATGCCCCCTAGCCCAGCAGGATGGGTAAGGGCACAACTAAGGCCATGCCCCATGCCCCCAGCCAGGGTATAAATAACCCCTGGCGGGCTTTCCCACCCTGGGGGGGCTCTGCTGGCAGCCCCACTTCCTCTCTGGCTACTTCCTGGCCCTGGGGGTGGGGGAATGTTTACTTTCCTGTTGTCACTATGGCTGGGTGGCCAGGCAGGGGACTCCAAGTGGCCCAACAACAGGTGCAGGACAGGTGCCCAGGCTGCCCTGCCCAGGACTTCAGAGGCGCCGCCGGACAGGCGGGCGAGGCCAGAGCCAGGCGGGGATCGGCCCTTTGATCCCTCGGCGTCCCTGGGTCCCAGTGTTTGGACAAGGTCATCACCTGTATTCTGTTGTAGCCAATTTAGGACCGAGCAGGTCAAGGACTTTGCTTGTCCCCCAGGCCCTTAGCACGGATTTGAATCTCCCGTGGGAGTCCCCTGGCTGCAGCCCACCTTGCAACTCCTGGCTATAGCTAACCTCAGACACGGCCCCTCTAACTCCACCCCAGGGTCCCCAGCACCCAGCAGGGATCAGTGTCAGCCAGTCTGACACAGCTGCCTGAATGGAGGGTGACCTTGACTGATGGCGTGGGGCCACCTGCTAGTCCCACCTTCAGGCAGCATCTGGGGCCTCAGATCCCATCTGTTCTTCCTCTCCAGGTCTCCCCCTTGATTGCCCCACCTGTGAAATGGCTTGCCACCTGTGGGGTGGGAGATGGAATGTGTGTGAACCCCTTGTAGAGACGTCTCCTGATGCAGGCACCCGGGGGCATGCGTGCATACCTGGGCCATGTGCTCTCTTCTGTGTGCTACCATCTCGAGCTGGTGCTGGTGAATATTCCTCACCCTCCTCACCATCTTCCCCCTCCTGCTGAACTAAAAATAGCTGGGGTGGGTGGAGGAGGGGCTTGCCAAGGGAACCCCTCTGCTCTTCTCCCAGAGAAAGGTTCTCAAGTTTTCTGGAGTTCTGTGTCTGTCATTGGCCAAGTCACCTCCTGTCCTTCATCCCCAGGAAGGCTTTCCTCCAGCAACCTGGGGATGGGAGGGTCAAGGCTGCCAGACCCACGGAAAAGCTGTGGAACCCACTGGACCAGGCCAGCCCTGACTCACTGCAGCCCTCGGGGGAGGGCCTCTCCTGGGAAAGGCTGCCTGGCTGGCTCAGAGTGGCCCGAAAATGCCGCCAGTAGCAGCTCTGTGGGGCCTGGGGGAAGCCTAGGGTCTGTTGGGCAGCGAGGCCCCAGTGGCGGCAGCGGGTTGTCCAGTGTTCTGGCTAACCCACCGCACAGACTAGGTGGGGACCTTGCTGAGTGCTGGCTTTGCCTTCTGTCTGGTGGGCAGCTGGGGTGAGGACAAGGCATCTGGGCTCTGTGCCAGCATCTGGGGGCTGTCCTGGATGCATCTGCCCCCACCCCCTGCTCATTAACCCTTTTAGGCCCTAGTGGGACGCCAGCCCCACCCCGAGCATGGGAGCATTAACCCCCACCTGAGGAAAGACTTTGATGCTACTCGCACCCTGGCTCACACCCACTGCCCTTTCACTGGGACCTGGAGACTGGCTGGGGGCAGCCAGTGAATCAGGGCTTGAGTTCTGGGCGTGGCCCCTTCCCTGGCCTGCCCACCTGCCCCACGTTCTCCTCCCAGCATGGCAGGACTAGGGTGGGTGCTATGAGGTCATGGAGGGGAAGCCAGGCGTTTAACACAACCAAGTTTTGGGTGGTCAAACAGGTTGGCTGGGTGGTCTCCCAGGCTCTAACTGCTGCCCTGTCCTCCACCCACAGCGCTTAAGGCCACAGGCACTGCCCACTTCTTCAACTTCCTGCTCAACACGACTGACTTCCGAATCCTGCTCAAGGACGAGGACCACGACCGCATGTACGTGGGCAGCAAGGACTACGTGCTGTCCCTGGACCTGCACGACATCAACCGAGAGCCCCTCATTGTAAGGATAGGCCCGGTGCAGGGTGGGGCAGGGCACGGTCCCAGTGCTGGGACCTGCGGCAGCGCACCCTCTGATCCCTCTCTGGCAGATCCACTGGGCAGCGCCCCCGCAGCGCAGAGAGGAGTGTGTGCTCTCAGGCAAGGACGGCAATGTGAGTGCACGTGCGCGGCCCTGAGTGCGGGAGGCTGGCCCCAGGGAGGTGTCTGGCGCCTCCATGGCTTTCCCTCTGGCCCCAGGGCGAGTGCGGAAACTTCGTCAGGCTCATCCAGCCTTGGAACCGAACACACCTGTACGTGTGTGGGACCGGCGCCTACAACCCCATGTGCACCTACATAAACCGCGGCCGCCGTGCCCAGGTGAGCCCCACCCACCCAGCCCAGTGCTGCCAGGCAGGTAGCTCCGTCGCTGCATCTCATGGGAGCATGGGCTTGACCCCCTGCCCTGTGACCACGGGTGAGTGACTTTTTTCACCTCGACTTTCAGCACCTCGACTTCCTCCCCTGAAAGTGGGGCTCATGCTGCCTTTCTCACAGGTCGGTGTGAGGAGGAGGCAGAGAGCGAAGGCTCCCCAAGCTCTTAGCATTGTGCCAGGCACGTAGTAAGCGCGCGCTCCATGTGTGGCAATAGTTCTCTTGGCCATGCCTGTGACTGTGGCCCTGCTGTTGCACTAGAGGGCTTGATGGGGCCTCAGCGTCAAGAGGCTGGATGCCCGGGTCAGCTTCTGCCACACGGCAGCGGGGGAGAGCTGCCACCTCCCCAGCTCTGTCCCACCCTGCTGCTTTTGCCCTTTTCCATTTCCATGTGGGCACGTATGTAAGCTGGTGTGACCTTGTAGGGTGTGTGTAGGTGTATTTGGACCTCTGGGGCACATGTGTGTGTAGGCGTGCACCAAGCTGTGTGTATGTGGGCACACACAGGTGCATATATGTGCTCTGTGGGCCCTGGTGCTCACGTGTTCCTGGCATGTGTGGTGTGAGAGGCTGGCAGCCCAAGCCCGCTCCCCCAGCCCCTGCCACCCCTGGTTCTAACCCCTGCTCCTCGTCTTCTCAGGCCGCGCCCTGGACCCAGATGCAGGTGGTCAAAGGCCGAGGCAGCAGAGCCACGGATGGTACCCTCCGCCCGACGCCCACCGCCCCACGCAAGGTGGGCCTCATCCTTCCAGGCTCTTGCCAGCAGCACTGCCTCTGAAATGACCTGTGCCCCAGGCCAGCCTCTCTAGGATCTTCCCTCTATCTCTGTGCCCCCATCCCACCCCTTCCCCTGCAGTGCCCTCAGGCTCTGAAGGCTTTCCCAGTTGGACTCGTGCCAACCTCAGTGTGACCCCTGCAGACAGGAAATCATGAAGCCCACTGGGTGGGGAAGACAGGAGCCCTGGGGACAGCCGTGCCTCGGCCCTTAGAACACCAGCCTGCACCTGGGCTTACGTTGCACACACTCAAACCCACACCTTGCTCGGCTCCCAGAGTGGGAACACGGCACACGTGTGCAGCCTGACTCCCATGCCCCCTGCTTTCATGGGTCATTGATGGAGGTGTCCCACACTCACATACTCAGAGCTCTTTTTCCCTGGGGCGGGAGGGGCAGAGTGCTCTGTCTACTAGTCCTGAGCTGGGTCTGGGCTGGGGGTCGGGGCTGGGCAGGGGCTGCCAGTGAATGACAGAGCGTGTGGTCACTTGAGCTTGTGTCTGGTAGGGAATGCTGAAAAGTGGGACAACTCAGACCCTGCGTGTGTGCGCCCGGCTGTGAGCAGTGGGTTCCGTGTGCTGGCCGTGAGGCATGCCGGACTGTGTGCAGCCCTATGTGTGCAGAAAGCCACTGTGCAGAGTGTAACTGGAAGCGGGCCTGTGTACACCTTTCCATCATCATCCCTGCCACCTGCTGCCACCTTCCTCCTGCCTCTGTCCTCTCTCTTTTCCCTCCCTTGTCCCCAGGAGTTGATCCTGGTCCCAGTGCCGTCACCATCCTTCATCCTAACATCTTCAGGGCTGGGCTGGAAGGCACTGGGGGCTTTGTGAATTCCATGTGGTTTAGGTTCAACCCCTCAACTCTTGACTCCCTGGGGAGACATGTGGAGTCAGGGGCTCAGCTGAGGACCTGTGAAAAGGCCACGGCCTGTTAGTCTGTCCCAAGGAACATAGGTAGGACACAAAGCCTGGGGACACAGTGACCTCAGGCCTGGTGGAACATGAAAGGACAGGACCCCAGGCTCTTGGCCAGTCTCCTCTGTCCTGATCTTGTTGGCAGCCCCTTCACAGCTTCGAGTGGTACCTGTATGGCCCAAGGGGAACCTGGCCAGAGTCTTCAGTCTTCCCAAGCCATTTATCCTAGAGGAACTTTGAGCCCCCAAACCCTACCCCATTCCCCTCTCACGCCCTTCAAAACAGAGTCCTCTGAGACCTGTGACCAGGAAGCTTTCCCCTGGACCCCCAGCGCAGCTATGTCCTGGATGACCCAACCGAAGAGTTAAAACCCAAGGAGATCTGGGGAGCGAGGGGATGGCTTCAGGGTGTCTCTGGGGGCTCACTCTTCCCCTGGGAACCTTGCCCTTCCTGCCATGGGACTGACTGAGATGGTGCTGAGTCCCCCTCTATCCTGCAGGATTACATCTTCTATCTGGAGCCCGAGAGACTCGAGTCAGGGAAGGGCAAGTGTCCATACGACCCCAAGCTGGACACAGCCTCAGCCCTCATCAGTGAGTGTCCCCAACTCACCTGGTTCTGCAGCCTGCATGTGTGGCCTCTGCCTCTGGACTGGGAGGGGGAGGCACCAACACTTACTCCAGGGCAGACAGTGTGTGCCCCCAGTGGCCCCACCTGGCCAGGGGAGGAGTATAGACCAGACCCCAGTGTGAGCTGAGGGCCAGAGACTAGGTGGGTGAGCCTCCATCCAACCTCCTGGATGGAGGTGCCAAGAGGACTGCCTACCCTGAGCGCCAGAGAGTGCCCGCGCAAAGCCTAGAATGTCCCCAGTCATGGGCTGGCTGCCTGGAAGAAAAAACAGGCTGAGGCTCTCTTGGGGGCCTATAAGGTGCGTGGTCCCATAGTATGTTCTCGGTTTATCTGGGACGCTGGGAGAAGCCCACAAGGAAGCAGGAATGGAGACGGACTGAGGGCAGTTTGCTTCTGGTGTGGCCAAGTGTCCAGGAGAATTGGGTGAATGTTTTCTAAGGGCAGGGGCGAAGCGGGCATCCTGCTTAGGGCCTCAGGGACAGCTGCTGCCCCTACCTCCAGGTCAGGAGAGCCTGCTGTCCCCAGTCCCTATACTCTGTCTGCTTCCTGGCTGTTCAACTCAGTCGACTTTCAGAGCAGCTGCTGGGCAGTGTGCCACATCCAAGCCTGGGAAAGGCCCCTGCAGCAGGGAGTGAGCATTTATTCCCTCTCTTGACCAGTGAGAACACCCAGCCTTATGGCAGAGCCCAGATCAGGGAGTCTGAAGTGGGAACGGTCTATGAGGAAAGACATGGCGCAGTGTGCTGGAGCCAGCGTGACTGCTAACTTTCTGTCAAATGTTCGGGTGTTTTGTGAGCCAGCTATTAAACACAGCTGTTAGGAAAAATGAAATTACATATACTTACAATTAAATAAGCTACTTCAAAAACAAAGATAACTAGGCATGCTTTTGATGGCTCAGGCGCTAAGCCAGTGGCTGGGGTGTATGGACCACATAAAGCCCAAAAATCCGGGCCTGTGGGGAGCAGCCGAAGTAAATAAACAAATGAAAGTGCTTCCTCCTCCTCTTCGTTGCTTAGAAAGCTCCTTCCTCTTCTCCCTCACTGTAGAGTATAGTGTTCACTGGTGTCAGCACTCCTCCCACCCAGCTCGACTTCTAGGGCGACTCAGGTTAGTAGCTTGAAATCAGCCAGTCAGAGTGTACACGCCACAGAAATCTGCTCTGGCTATGACTCGGAGATAATTGCTACTAACCTGGTCCTCCTGGAGCCAGTCATTAAGCATTTATAGCACCGCACTGGTGATACAGTTGTGCCAGGGGAAGAGGGGACCTGCTCTGGAGGTCATTTAGGTTGTGCCCTGGTGTGAGCGAAGGGTTGCCCGCTGGCCAACCCTGTTCCCCACAGACCAGGAGCTCTACGCTGGAGTGTACATCGACTTCATGGGCACCGACGCAGCCATCTTCCGCACGCTGGGAAAGCAGACGGCCATGCGCACAGACCAGTACAACTCGCGGTGGCTCAACGGTGAGTGCGGCCACCAGCCCCTGGGGCTCTGGCACGTCTGGGATGTGGTGCACGGGAGCCTCTTGTCTGGGGAAGAGCTGGGGAGGTTCCTGTGTCTGCTGGGGCAAGAGGCGTTGCTGTCGGGACTTCTGCAGCTGACCTCACCCTCCTGTAGACCCTTCGTTCATCCACGCTGAGCTCATCCCTGACAGCGCAGAGCGCAATGACGACAAGCTGTACTTCTTCTTTCGAGAGCGGTCGGCAGAGGCACCGCAGAGCCCCGCCGTGCATGCCCGCATCGGGCGCATCTGCCTGGTAGGCACGGGCGCTGGAAACGGCGGAGCCTGCTCCAGCAGGGTCTTGGGGGCAAGCTTGCTGACCTGCCCGCCCCTGCCCCCCAGAATGACGACGGCGGCCACTGCTGCCTGGTCAACAAGTGGAGCACATTCCTGAAGGCGCGACTTGTCTGCTCGGTGCCCGGCGAGGACGGCATCGAGACACATTTTGACGAGCTCCGTGAGTGTCCCGCAGGCGGGTCGGGTCCCGTGGCTGCAATGGGAAGGTGGGTGGTCAGCCTTTTGTGAATCCCCCTGGTCTGAGTGGGCAGGCAGGCCCCTGGGGCTCCTGGCTCAGGTACCGTACCTTCCAGCACCTTTTTCCTCTGTCCCCAGAGGACGTGTTTATCCAGCAGACCCAGGATGTGAGGAACCCAGTCATTTATGCTGTTTTTACCTCTTCGGGGTAAGGCTGGGGCCCGGACAATCAGTAGAGGGTGTGGCTGGATTTGGGGGGCTCTCCAGCCTGGTTGTGAGCTGTGGGGTGGGGGCAGGCTAGGGAGGGGCTCTGGGCCAGAGGGCCTGCGGTGCCCACAGCAGCAACCTGCGCTGCTTACAGCTCCGTGTTCCGAGGCTCGGCTGTGTGCGTCTACTCCATGGCTGACATACGCATGGTCTTCAACGGGCCCTTTGCCCACAAGGAGGGCCCCAACTACCAGTGGATGCCCTTCTCAGGGAAGATGCCCTACCCACGGCCTGGCACGGTGAGGGCCCAACTCCCTTCACCTCTCACCTTTTTTCCCTGTAAGAGGACTCCTCTGGGTCGGCCCTTTGCCAGGATGGGTCCTGCCCTATGGAGTTCACAGCCAAATGGGAGAGGTGGACCATACACACAAGTGAGCCCACCATTCACCCTCACTAAAGCTGAGATTTTAAGAAACTAAAAAATACCATTAAAGTCCCCATCATTTACAGCATAGCTGCAACGTAGAAGGCAGGCAGGTGGGGGTGGGCAGCGGTGTTGGAGGAGGGGTTGTCACTTTATGTGATATGGCCACTGCAGGAAGCTCTGCAGAAGAGCGGTGAAATTTGCTCCAGAACAGTAGACACAGCCCTGTGCTGTCAGGCCTGGGGTGGGGAAGCTGGTCTCCGCTCAGGTCAGGGAAGACATCGCCCCAGAGTGAACTGGGAGGCTGGAAGTGAGGCTGGAAGGGGTGGGGGCACACAGCCCTGGGCAGAGGGAACTGTCAGAACGGGAAGAGCTCACTGTAGTAAAGGCTCTCAGGGCCTGCAGGGCCTCTGAGCAGGAGGGTGGGGGGCTACAGGAACAGCCAGAGAGGAAGGAAACGGTGGGGATGAGGGCATGGAAGGAAGGGGTGGTCAGCTCTGTGGAATGCTGCCACAAGCTCATGGCACATGAGGCTAGAGGGGTGCTAGGGGATTTGGTCAGATGGGACTTGGGACCTTGACTGCAGAGGCTGGGTGAGGGGCAGAAACCTGGAGAGGGGCTCTGAGGAGAGGAGCAGGCAGGGACGGCAGGGACAGAGCTTCCCAGATCTCTGCTGACGCTAGGGGCTGCAGTGAGCCCACCTGGGCAACGTGGGCCTGACGCTCATCATTTGCCTGCAGTGCCCTGGTGGAACCTTCACGCCATCCATGAAGTCCACCAAAGACTACCCTGACGAGGTGATCAGCTTCATGCGCAGCCACCCGCTTATGTACCAGGCCGTGTACCCTCTGCAGCGGCGGCCCCTGGTTGTCCGTACAGGCGCTCCCTACCGTCTTACCACTGTCGCCGTGGACCAGGTGGATGCAGCCGATGGGCGCTATGAGGTGCTTTTCCTGGGCACAGGTACCCGCTGCTGCTCCCGGCCCCTCCCACGATGGGCCCACTGGGTGGAGGGTGCAGACCGTGGGGGCTAGGACTGCCTACAAGGGGTTGCCACAGGCTTGTCAAGGTCAACCCTGCCACCTTCCTGTTGCCAGGATGACTGAGGCTTGGGTGGGGAAATCCATTCCTATCCCCAGCTAGAGAGGCCAGGAGAGCAGGGACCGTGGGCACCTGGGGACCCACGTGTAGTCAGGAAGAAAGGGATAGATTGCGGCGCCTCCAGGATACATAGGTCCAAATATAGCTGCACACATTTGTGTGTGCCATCACAATTCCAGTGATCCTCAACCCAGGGGAGCCCCTCCAGCATCCTCTTCTCAGCTGGGTCCCAGATAAGGGTCTGAGGTCGAAGGGCAGACCCTGGTCGTGACCCCTTCATCTTGATGAAGCCTGTCGCCTTCTCTGGGGGAAACTTCAACCTTGGCACAGAGTGCCTGTCCGACTGCCCTGGGGGAGGGGGGTGTTGGGCCCTGGTGGGGAAGGGGCTGAGGCCGGTGCCCCTTCCCCAGTGTCCTCAGCCCCACTGAGGCCCTGCCCGGCCCGTTCCAGACCGCGGGACAGTGCAGAAGGTCATTGTGCTTCCCAAGGATGACCAGGAGATGGAGGAGCTCATGCTGGAAGAGGTGGAGGTCTTCAAGGTGGGTGTGCCCCACCCACGCCTGCCTTCCTCATCCTGGCTTTCCTCAGTGCCAACTCAGACCTCCAGGGCAGGGAGGGAGGGGTCCCAAGGGTCCCAGGCTGATCCCGATCTTCTTCCAGGACCCAGCACCTGTTAAGACCATGACCATCTCTTCAAAGAGGGTGAGTTCTGGTGAGGTGGGCTAGGTATAGGAAATGAACCTGCATTTCCTTGGGGTCTGCCCTTGGCACAGGAATGGAAAAGTGGAGGTGTGGAACAGGGAAGGGAAAGTGCCCAGCCCAGCTGGCTTCTGAAGGGGGCTGGCTGTGGGGGGAGAACTGACGAGCCCCTATCCTGCTCCCAGCAACAACTGTACGTGGCCTCAGCGGTGGGTGTCACACACCTCAGTCTGCACCGTTGTCAGGCATATGGGGCCGCCTGTGCTGACTGCTGCCTCGCCCGGGATCCCTACTGCGCCTGGGATGGCCAGGCCTGTTCCCGGTACACAGCGTCCTCCAAGAGGTGTGGACCCCCAGATCCTTGAAATTTCAGCCACTGGAACCGGAATCCTGGCCTGGGGTGGGAGATGGATATGATATTATCCGGGGGAGTCTGTGGGCAAGATGTCCCTGCCTAGGAGTTTGTGGAGTACAGGACCTGGTGGGGGGTAAGTTTCTTTGGGAATACTCCTTCAGGAGCTTTCCTCATCCAGGCGGAGCCGTCGGCAGGACATCCGGCACGGGAACCCTATCAGGCAGTGCCGCGGGTTCAACTCCAATGGTAATGCACCGTGTCCCGTGGCTGGGTGCTCCTCACACTGTGGGCCCTGTGCATCCCAGGGAAGGATTCTCATGCGGTCCACAGGGGTGAAGGGGCTGGGGTTTGGGAGAAAGGATGTCTTTAACCATTCCTTCAAAGAGAGGGTACCAGTGGCTTAGCCCTACATTTATGGTGGATGCCCTGGCGTGCACCCCTTGCTGCCTGCCCCTCGCCAGCCTTCGGTCTGCCCAGAGGCAATTCTGCTTTCACACAGCCAACAAGAACGCTATAGAGTCTGTGCAGTACGGTGTGGCAGGTAGTGCAGCCTTCCTTGAGTGCCAGCCCCGCTCACCCCAGGCCACCGTTAAGTGGCTGTTCCAGCGAGATCCCAGTGACAGGCGCCGAGAGGTGAGTTTCTGTGCCCCCATTCTCACCAGGGATACAGTGGAAATTCCACATGGGTGAAATTGGATAGGAACCAGTCTGAGACAGTCTTCATTCTCAGAACCTTTCCAGGCTCCCTTCCCTGTGTGGAAAGCATGTAGGTGAGTCCAGTTACATGGAATTCTGCTGGCTCCCTGTTTGGGCGCGCTCATGAAGCAGAATTCTGATGCGCACTCTGAGATTCCCTCCTATACATTGTATGATCACCCCCGAAGCAGGAATGTGTTCAGATGCCTTATTTAGATATGAGGTGGAAGTTTCATGTGGGTTCTTCTTGGTCTATGGAAATTCCACATGGTGCCCCTGCACGAGCGACCACAGAGATGGTCTCATCAGGTTGCTGGCTGGGCAGACCGTGGTCACGCAGTCCCTGATTGCCCACCTCACCCTACAGATCCGTGCTGAGGACCGCTTCCTGCGCACAGAGCAGGGCTTGCTGCTTCGTGCCCTGCAGCTCGGGGACCGAGGCCTCTACTCCTGCACAGCCACTGAGAACAACTTCAAGCACGTCGTCACCCGGGTGCAGCTGCACGTGCTCGGCCGGGACGCCGTCCATGCTGCCCTCTTCCCGTCGACGGCTGTGAGCGCTCCACCCCCTCCAGGCACAGGCCCCCCCACGCCTCCTTATCAAGAATTGGCCCAGCTGCTGGCCCAGCCAGAAGTGGGCCTCATTCACCAGTACTGCCAGGGCTACTGGCGCCATGTGCCCCCCAGTCCCAGGGAGGCACCAGGGGCACCCAGACCTTCTGAACCCCAGGACCAGAAAAAGCCCCGGAACCGCCGCCACCACCCGCCGGACACATGAGGCCATCTGTCTGAGCCCTGCAATGGGCCAGCCTAGCCCTTGTCCCTTTTAATATAAAAGATATATATGTATATATAAATATAAAAATATCTATATTCTATACATACCCTGCCCCCACAAAGACAGTATTTATTGGTGGGTTGTACATAGCCTGCCTCAGTGGCAGCATTCTCCAGAACTAAGACCTGTGCTGATCAGAGACAGCAGAAAAGAGCCAACCTAACCAGGCCAGGACCACACAGTCCCCAGACTCAGCTCGAAGTTTACCTGATGGACCACCGCGGCCAAGATCCACAGGACACAGGGAGGGAGCAAGCACTACCTGGACAGAGCACGGACTCTGTACCTTTGCCCACGCTGTCAGCCTGTGCTGTGGGCACAGATGTGGCTACGAAAACTGCTTTGGAGACTGGGGTGGAGGTGGGGGCTCAGGTGCACTTGGAGAAGGGAAGATGATGGGATGGTCATAGGATATCAGCTCCTGCCTGGGAGGTGGGCACTCAGTCAAGGCCAGCCCCTTCCCGGGTATTTATTCTCTATTTATTGGGGACAGGAGAAAAGGAGCCCTGCCTGGGTAGGGCAGCACCCCAGGCCCTCCTCCCCTCCCTGCCTGGCCAGGGCAGGTCTGCCCACTCTATCTCCTCCCAGCTTTTTCTGTGCCATTTGGACTTGGAGGGCTGGGTGAATGGCAGAGGGGCCAGGCGCAGGCAGGGCTGAGGGGAGATGGGGTCATGGGAGGAAGCCTGGAGGCTACAGGATCTCCCCAGGGTACCCTTCTGCCCACCACTTCAGATGATGGGTGTAAATAGCTGGGGGGAGGGGCAGTGGGTAGGTGGGCAGGGCTTATGGCAGCCTTCTGCTGCCCAGGCCACTGCCACCTTTGGGTTCCATCTTGCTAATAAAACACTGGCTCTGGGACTGGACTTTGGCTGTTCTCCTTGGTAGGGGAGGGAAGATGGGGGTTCAGCATAAGCCCAGATTTTGTCCCTCCTACTTCACCCTCCCCACTATGGTCTGGCCACCGGTTCCCACACATTCTGTTTTGCAAGTCCAGTTTCTCTTAGCTCATTTCATTCTTTCATCATTTGTTCAACCCCACTTTCTCACCTGGTTTTGTGTCAAGCCTTGTCCTGAGCGCCAGTTGGCAAAACAAAACCATAGCCCTCACAGTGGTGCTGTCTCCATCCTGAGAACTGACAAGATGATCATCCCTCTGCTTCCTTCCTGCAGGCTCTCAGCAGAGGGCTGAATGGAAGCAAATGTGCAGAGGTGGGGAAGACCAGGATGGGTGGGGGCCCCCTGGATAGGAGGAAATGGGGCCAGGAACCCTGAGCCAAATTTCATGAGTCAGGACCTGGCAGAAGCCAAGAACAGGTGGGGGTACTGAGTGCACAGCAGTGCATGGATCCAGCAGAGCTTAGGGCCATACCTGCTGGGGGACGGGAACCAGGTAAGGGCTTAGGTTGGCCCCACTTTTAATAAACCCAGTATGTAGAAACCAGGTTTTCGTTGGTCTAACCAACCTGGGCTCCTGTACCATCCCAAACCTCTGGGCAGTATGTGAAGGGCTGCGGCGCTCCCCAGGGCCCACTTACAGTGTGGGGAGTACAGGAGGAGATGGCATTTGGAGGCTGACACTGGACAAATGGCTAACAGTGTGACAAACGATCTGTTGCTCCTGGGCATACCCCCTCACCCAGCAGGGTGGAAGCCACCAGTCCTTGGTTAAGTCAGTATCCACTTCCCACTTGTCCTGTTTCGAGAGCTGCTTTGATGCTCCGTGTCTGAGCCCCTGGCACCCCCTTGTGGTCTCATATAATTGCAACAACCGTTGAGTACTGAAAGGCACCCAGGTTTCTGGGAGTCCAGCCAGAAGGCTGGGAACCCCTGGAGGCTGCCCTGGAGGCGGGAGCTCTCCAGCGTCTGGGCACTCAGTACTACGGGCTTCACCGAGTCACTTCCGCCTGCAGTGCACCCTGTCCTGTCTGAGCCCACACACAATCCTGAAGCTGAGACAGGCATGCCCTAGAGAGAGCCCTAGGCAGGTCTCAGAGCACCCACAAAGGACAGAAAAGGTACAGAGCAAGTGAGCCCCACTCCTCCAAGCCCCTGGGAGCATAAGACCTGCTCTGGGTCTCAGTCTCCCTATCTGACAACAGGCTCTCTGGAAGAGCCTGGCCACCTCTCAAGTCAGATTCGGTTGCACCCAAGTCCACATGTACACACAGGCTCAGGCGTGTGCAAGTATGTATGCACACACGTGTGCCTGTACATGCAGAGTCCTAAATCAGCACAAGTCCAGGCAAGCACACACTTAACACACACACTCTGTACATGCATTTATACTCACGCATGAGCGCACAGCCCTGCAAAGTACACAAAACGCACACATGCACACCTAGACATACACATCCCTGCATAAGCATACACATATACTTGTATACACAGCTATACACAAACATCATTGCACTAAGTGCTAGTAAATGATACACACACACACAGCAGACACACATACCTGGAGGCACATGGAGACCCTGCCAAGGCAGATCCAGCCCTCCATTAGGGGCAAATGCAATGTCTACCTTTTCCGTTTTGACTCCCCATAGAGCACAGAGCCTGGTCCAAGGTCCCCCAGCGCTTCTCTACCACCTCCTGTTGTGTGACCCTCTGGTGCTCCACTTCCTCAGCAGTAAAATGGGGTTGCTGGTGTGGGCACCCACTCCTCAGAGTCACTGGGTGCTCATGCATCTTCTCCCTCTACTCCCTGCCACCAGCCCCACCCTCATTACCCCGCCCCAGGGCTGGAGGCCATATCTGCACGTTTCTTAGCCCAGACCTTACTGCAAATACCTCCCTACTCTGGGGGCAGGGGCAGAACTATCTCCAGAGCCTCTCACCCAGAGAGTGTGGGGTGGGGATAGAGGAGGTGCCATGTCAGCATTTGAGGGATTGGGGCCACCCCGGCTCATTAGAAGGGCAGGGGGCTGAGCTGGATTCACCTGTCCTTGTCTCTGATTGGCTCTTGGGTACCCCGAGGCCCCAAATCCCACTAAGCAGCCCTCCCGGGTCTGCATGGGTCTGCAGAGAGCCTGTTGTTGTCAGTCCTGGGGCCATCAGGGTGTCTGGGCAGACCAGAGACTGGCCTGAGCCTGGCTTTGGAGATCCCCTCCATTCAGAAGAGCCAGCTGATCACCCTGCTCCTTCATCGCCCACTGGGACCATGGGGGCTGGGGCAAGCGCTGAGGAGAAGCACTCAAAGGAGCTGGAAAAGAAGCTGAAAGAAGATGCTGAGAAGGATGCTCGAACTGTGAAGCTGCTGCTTCTGGGTAGGGGTGTGAGGCCAGGTGGGGCATTGCCACCATCAGCAGCCTGGGAGCAAGAGGGTGAAACTTCTGTGAAACAGAAGTGCCCCAAGAAGCAGGATGGGCCCATGACAGAGCAGGAAACAGTAAGATCCCTGGCCAGGCCAGACCAGGCCTGACAGGTGATACCGCAGCTCTCCAAGTCTGGGTCTCCCATGGAGCCCCTCCCCAGAGGACCCTCCATCAGGCCACCTCCCCTCCCAAGAAGTGTGTGCCAACCATACCTTTGTACATGTGTGTATACAGGCACATGTTTGCCCTGGCAGGGCGCCCTCAAACTGCAGTCTTTGGTTTGAGGGCCTGCTGGCCTCATTAGTGAACCCACAATAGGGCTGTTCCCTTGGGCAAAAGGTCACTGTCACCTGGGAGGGTGAAACCTCTAGACAATGCAGATCCACAGACAATGACCCTCAGTTTCCAGAGCTGTGTTGTTGGCACACCTGCAAAGCCGCTAACGGGAGTGGCCAGGTACTGAGTTCCAGCGGGGAACAGATAGTGTCCAGGGCCCTATGGATGGTGAGGGGTGATGGGCTGAAGCACTGCCCCCTCCTAAAGGGAAGAAGGAGCTGTTTTAAAAGGCAGTACAGGCTCCACCCAGGCTCCTCAGGCTGTAGTCAGTTGGAAGCCAGCAGAGGGACAAAATCAAAGCATGCCGAAGAAAACAAGGAGCCTAAGGCAGAAATTGCACTAACTATCTCAATGCCCTCGAGAAGGCAGGTTCAAAGGACTGGCAGCTCTGTCCTCTCCGGCACCCAAAGGTCCTAACTCCCTCTGAGCCTCTTGGAGACACTCTCCTTCCAAACCCAGGTGTTGATCTGGTTCCAACAATTCTGTGGAGTCAGTACCAGAGATATCCACGAGGTGGCGCTCCAGGATTTCTTTATTTTGGTCTCATTGCTGGACTTGCCTAAACCAGGGTCTTGGAGGCTCCCCAGAACAATTGAAGTTATTGATTCTCCTTGTCAGCCCCCTTTGTCACTTCCGACATTTACAAACTTTTTTTCTGCGGAGGCATCAGAACCTTTCTTGAGAGGGGGGGAAACAAGTGTGACTAGGTTTTGGGCTGGTGCCATGAGCCCACCTAGCCATCTTCCAGGCTTTCTTGAGAGGGTTGGGTAGGGGTGGCAGTAAGGAGGGGTTCAGCGTGGTCAGCACGGTTCTGAGTCCCAGCTTCCCATGCAGGTGCTGGTGAGTCCGGAAAGAGCACCATTGTCAAGCAGATGAAGTAAGTGCCCCTGCCTGTCCAGAGGCCTCTGGGGGTGGGCGCACATAAAGTGACTGTCCTTCCCTACTGGCCCACAAGGCCAGGCGCTGACCTGGCTTCCCCTGGCCACAGGATCATTCATCAGGATGGCTACTCGCTGGAGGAGTGCCTGGAATTCATTGCCATCATCTATGGCAACACGCTGCAGTCCATCCTAGCTATCGTGCGTGCCATGACCACGCTCAACATCCAGTATGGAGACTCTGCGCGCCAGGTGTGTGAGAAGGAGGGGTGAGCGAATCTCTAGGGACCCGAGTCCGGGGCTACCACCAACCACTCCCACTCTGACTCCAGGACGATGCCAGGAAGCTGATGCACATGGCGGACACCATAGAGGAGGGCACAATGCCCAAGGAGATGTCGGACATCATCCAGCGACTGTGGAAGGACTCTGGTATCCAGGCCTGTTTTGACCGCGCCTCGGAGTACCAGCTCAACGACTCCGCCGGCTAGTGAGCGCGCAGGCGGGGCACGGTGGCGCGGGCGGGGTCTTACCACGTCTCTCCACTCGGCCGCATCCAACCCCCGGGTCTCCTGCAGCTACCTCTCGGACCTGGAGCGCCTGGTAACACCGGGCTATGTGCCCACTGAGCAGGACGTGCTGCGCTCGCGCGTGAAGACTACGGGCATCATTGAGACACAGTTCTCGTTCAAGGACCTGAATTTCCGGTACGACCCCGCCCGCCCCGCATTCTGGAGGTCGGTCTCAGAGTTCACTCCCGGAGGCCCCGTCCTGTCCCAAAGGCCCGTCCCGACGAGACCCTGCCCCTTTCCATACACCCCTTCCGTGGAAAGTCTGGCGCCTCCAGGTGCCAGTCCTACCCCAGAACCTCCCGGTCAGCCTTAGGAGGCAAAGGGATGCCTGCCGGGCGTCGATGCACGGGTTCAGGCCCCGCTGACCCCCGCAGGATGTTCGATGTGGGCGGGCAGCGCTCCGAGCGCAAGAAGTGGATCCACTGCTTCGAGGGTGTGACCTGCATCATCTTCATCGCAGCGCTGAGCGCCTATGACATGGTGCTGGTGGAGGACGACGAAGTGGTGAGTCCCAAGCAGGGGCTGTGTGTTTGAGGGTGGAGGCGGAGCAGCCTGCTCCCCGAAAGAGGAAGATTCGTCTGTCCTGAGGAGAGGAGGCAGTCAGTAGCCCCGCCCGAGGGGGCAATGGTGGAGGCAGTCCTGAAACTTTCTGAGAAGGGCGGTCCCACTCAGATGGGGAGCCCAGTGTCCCCCAGTGCCCGACAACCACTGACCTCCTCAGAACCGCATGCACGAGAGTCTGCACCTGTTCAACAGCATCTGTAACCACCGCTACTTCGCCACCACGTCCATTGTGCTCTTCCTCAACAAGAAAGACGTTTTCTCCGAGAAGATTAAAAAGGCGCACCTCAGCATCTGTTTCCCGGACTATGACGGTAAGACCCCGGTCTGGCCGCTAGGCGGCGCCCCAACCTCGCGGTCTCGGCGCCGCTCTCCCGCCGCTGGCAGGGTTTCTGGCCGCGAACTGAGAATCCTTCTCCCCCACTAGGGCCCAACACGTACGAGGACGCAGGCAACTACATCAAGGTGCAGTTCCTCGAGCTCAACATGCGACGCGATGTGAAAGAGATCTATTCCCATATGACGTGCGCTACGGACACGCAGAACGTCAAGTTTGTCTTCGACGCTGTCACCGATATCATCATCAAGGAGAACCTCAAAGACTGCGGCCTCTTCTGAGGTGGGGTCCCCACGGGCCAGGATGCTGATTGCCGTGCCCCCTGTTCTCCATACCCCAAGCGCCAAACCGAGCTCCCCGCCCCACACCTCACCATTGTAGACTCCGGCTGGGCTCTCCAGCCCCACCCCACTGCAGGCCTTCTCCCAACTCCCCGACCCTACAGTTTCCAGGCCCCACACTGGCTCCTATCGCCACCCAACTGCCACTGGCCCCTCCTCCTGCTCAGAAGCCCCACCCATTTAATTTCTTGACCCTGCCTCAGGTGTCCTGGTTTCTAAGCCCACCTCAATGTCTTCAGCCTAAACCGGGTTCTTAGGGGGCTCCTGTTGACTCGGTTCCTTTTTCTCTTCATAGGTGACTGACTTCATGTGTGTCCCTCACCCTGACACCTTGTAGCCTTAGATGCCTTGTAGCTCCAGCTCCCAGGACCCTATCTACCTCCCAAGACACCTGGGCCCCAGTCTATGGTGCCACCAGCCACAGATCCAAAGCCCTGAGACCCTCTAGCCTTGAGGCCTGGACTTACTCCATGTCTCCCAGCTCTCCCAGAGCTCTGATGGCCACAATGCCAGTGCTGTCCTTCACGGTCTGGCTGCACTGGCCTCCAGGACCCACCACAGCCAGCCCCAGCTGGGAGCCGGCAGGACCAGGGGCAAGGAGAGCTCACAGTGACTCAGCAGTGCCGACTGACCAGTCTCCTGCAGCTCTCATCCCAGGGGGTCCATGACTCACTTGGTGGGCCCCTGGGTCAGCAAACAGCCCTCCCTCCTGAGTTTCATGAAGCAGGCAGGCCTGCTGCTTGCTATCAGCTCATTTCAGCCTTGTCACCTCCATGTGACAAGTGTGACACCTGTCTACTCAGGGGCCAGTGACACTCCCAGCAGCTTCAGGAGTCCAAAATCCAAGTCAGTTCTGGCCTGTGCAGCTCCTGCATAAATGAATTAGCGGGGCGGGGGGGGGGGGGGGGGGGGGCGGCGCAGGGGCAGGCCTGGGAGGCTCTATGTGCCAGGGAGGGATTCAAGCTGGACCCTTCCCCACATACCAAGCTCAGAGTAACCCCTGGGCCCCTTCCCCCATAGGCTCTGCCCGCTCCGTCCTTGGACCCCAGATTCGTGCCCTATTTCACCCACCCACCCACAGTACTCCAGGCCGGGTAGACAAGGGGACGTTCTGGTTAGGGAGGGTGCTGTTGACACCATCTGTGGCCAATGGTGGAACTGTTCTGAGGGGTGGCTGGGGGCAGAGTCCAGCTCACATCGATCAGCCCCAGGAAGAGGATTTGGGACAGGACTGAGGCCCAGGCTGTGCCCAGAGGGTTCTACCTCAGATGGAGTCACAAGCAAACCCAGGTGATCCTCTTGTCCCTGCCAGCAGATTCTTTCACCCTTTCCATGCAGGACCTGGCAAGAAAAACTGAGGGCTGTGCCTGAACCATCCAGGAAAAAGGCCTATGTTCCCACTTCCCTGTTCCTTCCTTCCTCGTGAAGCATGGACTCCTGGCTGATGCCCATGGGCAAGGCCTATGCTACAGTTGAGGACAAGGGGCTTCCATATGGCAAGGCCAGGGCTTGGTTCATATTCCCCTCAGCTAGATGCACAGATGCAGCAATAAAATTTTGCCCCAGGTCACAGTTGTCCTTTTGTGGGGGTAAGGGAGAGCACTGATTATCATGAGTCAGGGGCATGATGCTGGACTGGGCCTGAGTGGGAAGATGGTTGGAGAATCACCTGGCCTTATATGGCAGGAGGCACTCTTGGAGGCATGGGACCAATCTGTGCCTCTCGAGGAAGGCTGAGGGGAAAAGGAGCCTTGACAAATGTTCACAGGTAAGGTCTTGGATCAAGACGGAGTTTTGAGGTGGAAGCTCTTTCTGTCAGGAAGAGTAGAGTGTATAAGGCCTGCAAACATAGTGTGTGTTCCATAGGAGTTTAGTGGAGCAGGAGCAAGGAAGGCAGACGTGGGGTCGGGGAGACAGTGGTCGTATGCCAGATGCCAGCTTGAGAGCCTGGGCTTCCTCCAGAAGGTGACTTTTGGAAGCCCTTGAACCTGGGCTGGGATTAAGGTGAAGCAATGAGGCACTCTTCTCAGGTGGGAAATTTAAGGTGATGCCAAAAGCTTCAGGAATCAAGATAAACAATATGTGAATATAATGCTTTTAAAATCAAAATTACTGCAGTCAAAATTTTCAATAAAGTTAGGATCCCAGAGAGATCTACCCAGCCTTACCAGAGCCTGAAGCAAAAGAAAAAAATGCCCACTCCTCTGTACAACTTTATGTATTTTTCATTTTTTTACAGAACATTAAGTTAGTTAAAGAAACATTGAAAAAGTGGAAAGCTGGGCACACCCTGGTAGCGCAGCAGTTAGGTCAATTTCTTCCAAAGGATGCAGGCCACATACCCCTGGGTTCAAATCCTGGGCTTAGCAGGAGGCACCCAGTGTGAACAACTAAATGAAAAATAAATAAAAGTGCTTTCTTCCTCTTCTCTTTCTGCTTGCTTGCCTACTACTGCCTTCATTCCTACTTGCACCTTTCCTTGAAAAAAAAAATTGAAAGCCAAGGTATCAATACGTTTTTTTTTAAAGAGAAGGTACAGGCAGGAATGAAGGTGAGTTGGTAGGCAGGCAGGAAAAGAGAGGAGGAAAAAGCATTTTATAATTTTTATTTAGTTGCAACATTGGTTGTTGTCACCCCCACCCTCACCCCACCTGGGACAAAAACCCAGATCCTTGGGATGTGCGTGGACTGCACTCCTTTGGAGGCAGCTGACCTAACCGTTACTCCACCAGGGCACGCCAACAAAGGGATTTAATGAGGAGAGGTAAGGCAGAGAAAATCCCAAATACCATGTAGTGACTGGACTCCACCCATTGTTCTGACTCCAGGGTCTGGTATTCCTGGATCCCAAGGGCTGAGAACATTGTCTGGCCTTGAGCAGCTCTGTTTGTGGCCAGCAAGTTGGGAAGGTGGCACAGGGCGGAGGCGGGCATGAGTCTTCCAACCTGAAGCTCCTCAGCTCCACTCACCATACTAGTGTAATTACACCCTAAGGAGCAGCATCAATGGGTGCCCACTGCCTGATTCACAATCCAGGACAGGGGATCAGAGCTTGCCCAGAGTTTGCAGGGACCACACCCAAGTCTTGTAAGTAGGGGCATTTACTGTGGTCACTTCTAGCCACTACCCTCCTTGCCTGACCTACTACCTCAAGGTGCCCCTAAGGGGCCTTTATGGCCTTCAGCTCTGGCTCTGGCGAGACTCACCTGGCCCAGCCACAGACCAGAGATTAGACAAATCTGGCTGACTGTTAATGCTGCTGACGTCAGGGCCTGGTTGGATGGCCACTGGGGCCTTGGGCCCTCCCCAAAGGCAATAGCATGCCCATGTGACCTGGACTCATTAAGCCGCTTCACTGACCAGAGAAGCTGGGACTAGATGTCGGGGAAGAGGGAGGGAGGGCACCTGAGGATTGTGGGAGCAGTCCTCAGCCAAGAGGTCACCTCCTCTGGGGACCAAGGCAAAGAAAAAGCCGAACAGGAGGGTTTGCCTGTGGGTTCCTTCTACCCTTCCACACCCTGTTTTATGCCAATTAACCCTCCTGTGGTCAAAGAGGAACCTCCCAGACATCAAACTGGGGAGTATAATCAGGAGCTGTGGGCATGGGCCCTCAACTCTGGGGTGTTGAGGTAAGAAAACGCCCCTTTCCTATGAGGCCTAGAAACTCCTAACATGACTCCAGGCCAGGGTCCTGCTTCTGAGCATGGCCCTCAACCTATTGATACTAATCCCACATTTTTACTCATGTTTCCCTTTGGCCAAGCTGTTTCCTCCATTCAGAGTGTCCTTTCTCTCAGGGTGGGGACACTCTTGCCTGTGCCTTTCTTCCCTTTGCAGAGTCAAGCCCACACGTTACTTCCCCATCAGGCTTTTCCTGATTCACACCCTTCAACATGCAAGGGGTTCCCTGTCTAGACCCTCCAGGGTCCCTGAAGAGCCCTTGGAGGCACACAGACTGGGACTGGGAGGTGGGGTGGCAAAAGCAGCTATAGTGCGTCTAGAAAGAACTGACTCTTCCCAGTGGGTTGGCAAGGTTTCCAGGTGATCTTCCATTTGGGTGTTAAGAACAAATAAGAGTTTGTCAAGAAGGTGGAATGGGCAGGGAATGCAAAGCACAGAGGCACAGAGGGTGAGAGCTGGCGTGTTCTGCAAACAGCAGGAACATGTGTGGCCAACGGACAGTGAGGGTGGGGAGGCCAATAGGGAGGAACCGCAGGCTGGGAGGTTCCAGGAGGCCAGCTGGGTGTGAGGTAGGTGCCAGCACAGTGTCCATGGAGTCAGTGGATCCAGATGCTGGGTTCTGGGAGGTCTGGCTGGAGGTGCAGTTGGGGTACTATCACACAAGAGAGGGTTTTGGGGCACTGTGTCAACAGAGAGGTAACATGGTGAGAGGAGGCTGTCTAACTGCAAGCTGAGAGGACGTGACTGAAGAGGGAGGAGGAGAGCAAAAAGGTCGCAGGAGGCTGTGACCCTGGGATCCTAAATTCTGCCTCACGTGTCTGGCAGTCTCTTGGGCCTGTGTCTCAGTTTCCGGAGATAGGGACAAAGGGGCTGAACTGGAGACTGGGATAAAACACTCCCACCCTCCACTTCCAGTGACTGCCCCCAACACTGGGACTGTGTGCATGATCATTCCCATTGGGAGAAGGTGTCGGGCTGCTCTCAGAGCCTCATTCGACTGCCAGCTGTCCGGCTACAGGCTGGGCTGGGAGATTCGGCAGGTGGAGGGAAAGGCCTCGGAGCTGTGTTTGCCCTGGCAGGGGCCCAGGCCTAGCATCAACAAACAATCAGCCCTTCCCCCAGGCTGCAACTGGCCTGGCCCAGGGACCCCACATCATGCTGCCTATGGGCCTCCCACAGCAGCCTAACCCAGCCAGCCCCTGCTTCCTCCAGTCTGGATTGAAAATCCCAAATCCAATTGCTGAGTGACCTTGCAGGCAGGCCTGGCCCCTCAGAAACTGCCAAAGGGAGGACCTAGCCCTTTGCAAATGTCACCTGTGAGCATCTAGAATGCCTATAGATGGAAGGCAGCTGAGACCTGATCAGTCCCTTTCCTATCTGACTATGCCCATGCGTAGTCCTCAAGATCCTTTGAAGAGGGGAGCATTAGGGGCCCTTATGAACAAGGTAAACTCTGATCTCAGGATTAACCAGCCCATCATCGGGAGGGATTACCAGTTCCTTCCTAAGTAGTTTGAGGTTTGGGGGGACTGCCACCATTCTGATGCTTGTCTCTTGAGTTCTTCCAGAGGTCTGTCACTTCTCGGGCAAAGCTAAGTCCCCTGGCCTCCACTCAAAGTTTCCCTACTGCCCATTACCGTCAGGTCAGGGGAGAAGACAGAGCATCTCTTTGTAACACAAAGGGAAACTGAGGTACGTTAGGGCTTGGTTGTGTTGGTGCTATGAGTCAGTAGGAAAAGAATTCAGGAGTCCTGACTCCCAGCACAGGACAGGAAAGGGGTTAGACCTGTCTTCTGAGGGTATATCCCCCAATACCAGGGAAGGGGCAGACATGACATAGAGACATCCAGCATGGCTAGGGACAGCAGAAGTCACGGGATTAATCGGATCAGAGCTAGTAGCTGAGACACAAGGGACACAGCTGTTATGGGACACCGCCCCCCCAGCTCACCCCCAAGGTCAAGGCCTCCCTCAGCTCCATACTGACTGGGCCTGGGGCCCCTTGACACCCACCACCCACCTCTGAGCACAACGGTCCTGGACGGGGAGAAGCAGGGCCATCCTAAAACCCTTTCTCCCAGGGCAACAAGTCCCTGGCCCTACTTCCCATGGGCAGACTGCTGCCTGCTGAGAAATAAGGAAAAGGGGGCATGGTTAGGGAGATGACCAGCAATCTTGGCCTCTGTCACAATCTCGTGTGAATACCTGGGAGAAGGTAGACAGAAGAATCGATGCATGAAATCCGCCTCCTCGTCCCTTTCCCACCTCTGATTGGGAAAAATGAGGCAGGCAGAAATGACATTTTGTACCTGAGTGGCGTCCAAAAGCTCCCTATTCAAAGTACCCTGCTCTGTTCTACTCCTCTGAGCTGAAGATCCCCTTCTGGCTTCTTGGAGGTGAGCAGAGGATTCGGGTGACAAGGGGGTACCCAGAAGTCTCAGAGAGTCTACTTTGAACCGAAGCATTCCCCATGCAAGGCTCGACTCAGCCTCTCCTATAGCCCTGTTTTTCCTACCTAGGGGCGCCTTAGCGCTCTGGCGGCCGCAGGACTCCCCGCCCGGCCCCCGCCTCTCCCGGGACCAGCCCCTCCTCCCGCGGGCAGCCAGGGATTGGCGGGCGGGGGGCGGGCCGGGGGCGGGGCCGGGCGCCCTTCATCCCCAGCAGCTGCGCTCCACCGGGAGCAGAAGGGACAGCACCAGCTGAGCGGAGCACCGCAAATCCCCACCTGCGAGGCCAGGTACCACGGGGTCGCGTTCCTCAGACCAGGGGCATTGGATAGGCTGAATCCTACCGTCCACCCTCCCGTCCGTCGCCTGGCTCTTGGCAGTTCCCCTCTCCCGTCCTGCCCCAGACAGGCGCCCCAGCCACCGGAGAGCCAGCGCCCGGCACAGATCTGGGGACCCGCCAGTCTGAACTCAGCTCCGAACTTGAGCTGGTTTCCAGAAGAGATACCTCGTCATCTTGAGGCCTCTTGCCAGGAGAGGGTGGGACAGCAGGAGGTCAGCGACCCGAAGGCTGGGGCTACAGGACGCTCTTCGAGACTCTGGTCGGCACCCGATGGGCTGCCCGAGGCAGGGCCTGCGGGGAATGGCTAGGGAGGGTCCCGGAGGGGGTGACTATGAGGGGCAGGGAGCAGGCCCTGGACCGCTGCCCCGAAGGGCGCCTGACAAGCAAATCTGCCGGCTGGCACGCCCGGAATCCGGGTATATTTATCGCAGCTGCGTTAGGTAGGGGTTTGAGGGCAGGTCGGGCCAGACTGCCTGAGGGGCCGCGGAGCACATGCTGGTTCCAGAGCCCGTGCCATTTGCAGCCGGGCCAACGGGCACGGCCCGCGCTGGACTCGTGTAGCTCCCTAGCCCGAGGGCGGGGCTCCTCTCATCCCAGCGCCCGGGCCGGGTGTGAGCTGTCACAGGGCAAATGCTGAGAGAAAGGACCTGCACTTGGTTTGCAGGAACCCGCCCCCCACCCGATTGGCCCGTTCCATTGGCCACAAGGAATGCGTGCATTTGTTTACACGCAAGGAGGGGGAGGTTAGGGGCGGGGTCTGCGGGAATCGCCCTCTAACCCCTCAGTGACCTAAGCCCTGAGCCTAACTATAGGCTGTAAGACAGGTCTGAAGGAGACCAAGTCAAAGGTCACTGCCCTGTGGGGGACACCTCCACCTAAGTCCAGCCTGTCTTTCCTTCTATGACTGTCTTGGGCCACTGAGCTGTCCCTGAAAGAGGCTTTTGAACCCCTTCCTCTTTAGTACAGACTGGGTTGGAAGCTCAGTTCATTCTGGAGAGGAAGCAAGTCCCTCAGAGGCTCTCAGTCTGGTACCTAGAAAGCTAGAGAGATCCAGGCACAGTTCCATTTTGAGAGAGGGAGGGTCTGTGCAACTATGGGAGGCTCCTTGAAGGAAGCAGCAAAGGTGGAAGGGCAGGGGTGGGGGTGGGTGGATGAGGCCAGGCCTGGAACATCTCCAAGAAACCTGGCATGGCTAGAATCAGGAATGAGCATCTGACTCCATGGGGTTGGGAGCAAGGGACTGTGCCTATGGGCTGGTTGGGTATATGTATCTGAGAACGTTGTTCTGCTTCAGCCCATGTCCTCACTGGCTTCTTAGCTGCCTTTTGTTGACTACTGGCTCTTTAGAACTATGTCACAAAACCCCAGTCCAGGACTCCAGGAGGCCAGCTCGGAAGGGCTAGTTGCTCCTATCTGTTGCTGCTGTTCTAAGCAAGTAGGCTTGGGGCCACAGGCAAATAGAGAAACAGGTGAAACAGGACAGGTTTGGGGGCATGTGGTCTCTGGATAGGGTCAGGGAAAATACCTAAGCTGAAGTGCGTCCATCCTGAAAGACTGGGCTAGATGTGGGGACAGGCACTCATTTTGAAGGAAAACATGTTCTGGGAGAGCGGTTGCATATGGAGGAGGTGTCACTTTGGTCTCTGTGTGCACAGAGGCCTGGGGCGGGGTGTCCGTGCTGTGCTGTGGGATAGGGGCCCTGTGAAGGTGCAACACAGCAGGGGCCAGGTCTCCCTGGGAGCAGGGCAGATCACTTGGGGGCTTGCCAAGCCTTTGAACCCATTCATTCATTTAACATTTAATGAACACCTACTTTGTGTCCTGGACACACTCAGTCTGGTCGGTAGAGGGTGGCCTTTGACTCTGGATAAGAGAACAGATGGGTGGAGGCTCTCGAGGACTAGGCAGGGCTTCTGGGGTCAAAGGGAAGGACCAGCTGCTGGTCAGGAGGGGCATTCCGGCCAGCAGCCTGGAGTGGCTTGGTTTTGGATTTCCGCTCTGCAGGCTACGTCCTGTACACAGCCTGTCAGCCAGCACGTCTGCACACGTGCATGGCCACTGAGGATGAGGATCACTCCAACTGACCATCATCTCTCTCTATATTTCCCATTGTACAGATAGACAAGCCACTGGTGCTGGCCCGGGGGGCTCTGAGTGTTCTGACTGGGTCTGGCCTTGTGATCATAGGCTCAGCTCTACCCTCTGGATACCCCTGCACCTGATTCGTGGGGATATAACTTGCCCTGGGAAATGCAGTGACAGCCTTCATGTGGGGCCCACCAAAGTCCCGCCTGCTCATCCCTGAAGTACCCACTGGGATCTGCTACCCCTGACCTGCGCCTCTGGTTCCCTCTCTCCTTGTTCCTTTCGAGACTCTCTCTATCTTAAGTTGTCTGTCTCTTTCTCTTATCTCTCTGTCTCTTTCTCCATCTGGCTATCTCTGTCAGTCTCAATTCCTCTGCTGTCTGTTTCTCTCACTGTCTGAATATCCATCCACCATCTCTCTCTGATTTTTCCTTATGTCCTCTGTCTCCATCTGTATTTTTCTATTTCCCTAACCTCTTTATCTGATTAATATGCATGGACACATGTATAATGTATGTGTTTTCTCTCCCTGTCTCTCTTCCCTCTCTCTGCTTCATCCCGACATTGGATGGTGCCTCTCCTCCAGGATGACCTCTTTAGCCCCCCTATTGGGGTCTCCAACAAGTCCTGAGCTGCCCCAGGCCCCTGCTCCAGCTTTCTTTGGGGCCAGAAGTCCGGCTGTCCAAATATTTGGCTGCCTCCAGGGGATTCCGGGTCAGCAGGGAGGATGGGCTGGCTGGCTCGGGGTCTCCCCTGCTCCTGGGGGCGGGGGGGCGGGGGTGGTGCGGGCAAAGGCACGTGATGTCCTGTCCTTTGCCTCAGCTGGGCCTCAGGCAGCACGTCCCTCTCAGCAGGCTGGCAAAGGAGGGAGGGGGCTGATGCTGGCTCCAACCCAAACTTGAACCAAGAGATTCCAGCTGAAGCCTTTCCTGGGGGCAGCCTGAGAAAAGAGCCTTCAGGGCTCGGTGGGAGCTGAGGCCTAGGTAGCCAGGACCAGGCCCAACTCTAAGAATCTCTGGGTGTCTAGAAAGTATACCCCATCACAGGAAAGTCTTCTGGCCCTAGCTGGGCCCCTCAGATCCTCCTAGACACATCTGGATGCCCAGGGCACATAAGCAGACCCCAGACACCAGGAGATGAGGGACTGATGTGACCAGTGCATTACTGCTCTGAACCATCTGTCTTTTCCTGCAGGCCACCCCCTCAGTACCAGCCGGGTATGGGCACACATTAGCCACATACCCAGTGTTGTTAATGATGGGGGAGTTATTGAGGAGGACTGGCTCTGCTGGGGTTAAAATCTGTAGTTGTGGCGTGGTGGCGGGACAAGGATGTTGCCCCTGTTCTGAACACCTACATGGCCTACCCCAGATCCCTGACTTTACCAATCCCTGTGGTTGTACCTTGAGAACTTACAACGCAGATGCAGCAATTGAGTGTCATTTCCCCATTGACTGACAGCGTGTCCTAGGAGGGTGTTTTCCTCCTGAAACTTGGAGAAGCAGAGGGGTGCCAGGCTGGGACAGGGACCATGGCTCAGCCAGGGAGGGGAGTATTAAGGATGGGTAAAGTGGACCTGGGGGAAGTCCACACACCAGGGCCACCAAAGAAAACTCAATGGACCCTCCAGTCAGGTTGCTGCTTCTCCCCTGAGATGTGGCTTCAGGTAAGGGCTGCCCAGGCACAAAAAACCTGGGGCTGTGGCAGCAGTTCCATGGAGTCTGTGCCCCCGCCAGTACCTGTGGTCACAGGATCACGGTAAGGACAGTGTGGGTACTTCTCTGTAACCAGCCTGCTACTGTAGAGGCACACATTGTGCTGAACATTGGAGAGGAAAGCAGGGCTTAGAATCCTGGTGGCTCCAAGGACCTCAATCCTGGGACAGAAAGGTGTGCTTCCCACAGCGGCTGACGCAAGCTGCAGCCCCGCTGTGGCCTGGATTCCTGGGCCTTGAGATCTTTAATTAGCCAAACTCAACACCTGCTGAGGTGTGCCTGCTGAATTCTCACCCTGTGATGCCTGCGTGGGCGGCATTATATGCTTCCTCGCCCTGTGGTTCCTGACTCTTCCTAGCACTTTATCTCCCTGCAGAGCAAACAGGCCCCAGGGCAGTGGCCTGGACCATCGATTTACTGCCCGAGCCTTTGCTGCACTCAGGATAGATGCCATTCTGATGGCCTGCACAAGGTTGCAGCGATCCTTACCTCAGCACCTGACCTCTCTCTTGGGAGCCCATGACCTGCTCTGGGGGCAAAGGCCTCAGCGGGCTGCCTCACTCCATCCCCAGCTTTGACCCAGCCTCACAGGACCCCTGGAGAAGAGAGGTCCAGAGTGAGGAATGTTGCTCGGGGTCACACAGTGAAGCCAGGCCTGAGAGTGTCTGCTCGGGGGTTTCCCCATTGTGGATCAGAATGTGCTGACAGCTTTCCAGAGTCAGGGGTATCCCTTGAGTCTCCCTGACTCCCTGATACAAAGGAGCCTGGAAGGTGGCAGGCTGAGGGATGGGAACTGTCAAAGATGGACTTGCCAGCCACATGGCATGCCTCGCCAGAGCTGATCTCCACCCTGGCTCTCCAGCCCTTATCCCTGCCCTAGACTAAGGCATAAACTCTGACTTGGCCTTCAAGGCTCTATTCTTGTCTATGGCCATGGAACCTTCAGTCTACCCTCACAACCTCCCTCATATCACACCTCAGGACCTCTGCCCATGCTGTGCTTGAGGTATTCTTTATTTCCACATCTTGGGGGCTCCTTCTGTAATTTCAGGATTCTCTATCACCTCCTCCTGGAAGTCTTCCTTGATGGATCTCTCTTTCTCCCTCTTCTGAGTCCCTGCGCTATGTGGCTCACGCTCAGTTACAGCAAAAGGGTAGCAGGATGGGGTTTTATCCTTTCCAGACTGGAAGCCCCTTGAGTATTCCATATCTTTTCTAGGACTTTAGGCCAGCCCAAGACCCAGCAGTGACTGATTGCGAGTAATAGACAGGCCCTGACGGTCTAGGCCCGGTCCTGCTTGGGAGATGGGGAACCTGGATCCAGGACCTCGGACACATTGGCATGACCATGCCATGGACTGTGGTCTCCCTGGAGGCAGTGCCTGGCTGCTAGGAAAGGATATTAAGGCAGAGAAGGGTGCTTTGTCCAGGCTGCTGACTCAGCATACTCTTAGGGCCTGTTCCAGCCTGCCCAGGGCAATCCAGCTGAGGGCCAGGGGGTACTCTGGAGCAGCTCTGGACACCAGTTGCTGGCACCTCCACACCCAGTTGGTATCTGTGGAACGGTGTTAGTGATGAGGCTCAGGGCAAGGCCACAGGACAGACTGACGCAGGATAAGAGATGTTCATACTGACACTGTCATGGTTCTGAGTGGGTGGGCTCGGAGGAGAGAAGAGTTCATTTGTCAGCAACAGGCAGGTTGAGGGAGTTCAATGTGCCAGGGGTGGGGTCCCCAGGATCAAGGGCCTAGGATCTGAATTCTGGCCTGGGGTTGCCCAGTATAATGGGGCAGGGGGCGGGGAGCCTGGTCCTCCATTCAGTGTTGTGTGACTGCTGCCTCTGGGAGGCCAGACCTGAGCCTAGCCTCCCCTACCAACCCATAACCCTGAGAACTAAATTTGAGATTCCAGGTTCTCCAAGTTCAAGAGCAGACCTGAGATAATTAGGACCCAGAGCAGGGGTGGGGGGATTCAGGGAATCATTCAAGATTCCCAACCAGAAGAGGGTGCCATGGCCTCAAGACCAGGCTCTGGCTGACCTTCCTGGCAATGCTGCTCCCTCCCAGTCTCTATTCTGGCCTCAGCTCTCCTGCTGGCCCATTTGGCCTTCAGGATATCCTTAGAGTTGCTGGGGCAATCTGCCCAGGTACCTTCTGGGCATGGGCTAGGTGGCTCCCTGCCCCGGTCAGTGAATTGTCTGGGAAATGGGAGTAGAAGAGGAGGGGAGGTGTTTCCTCTGAGGCTCAGCAGAGTGATGTCCTGAGACCGGGTAGAAGACACTGGTCTAGTGGTCCAGGCCCTTCTGTAGCAGATCAAGGCCCTGACCTCCTGGCCTGGGGCTATAGGAAATGGGAGTCTGATAAAAGGGTCCACTCCTAGAGGGTAGATACCCAGAGCTGGGGGTTGGGTCCTAACAGGGAAGGAGAAGCTAGAGAACATGGCCCGAAGCCAGGGCTGTGTGGAGGGTGAGGCCTGTGTGGCCCAGAGGACTGGACCCTGCAGCACCAATTTCCTGGAAGGGTCCAGGTGTCTAGCCACCCAGCACCGCCTCAGGCCTCCTGGCTCGGGGGTGGGTAGCCTCTGCGCCTGCCGTTCCCAGCGCCAACCCTCAGCCCACAGAGGGCTCTTTGTTCTGGCTGCCAACAGTGCCCGCCGGGCGGCTGGGAACAGGGCCCACAGCCCTCACCCTCTCCCAAGGCCTCCAGTCGTTGGGCAGTGCCATTCTAGGTTGGCCAGGAGGCCCCTGGCACGCAGGGCCAGCACAGGAAACCGTCTCTCTGTGTTAATGTCAGGGAGGGGGAATCAGTCCAGGGTCTACCCTCAAGTGAGGTCTGTAGACCTTGGCATCCTGGGTCCTGGTACCACTGGGTCCTGAATTCAGCTGACCTTCCAGTTGCTATGTACTGGCTGAGGTATCCCCTCAGAATGTTCTGGAGAACTCAAGCATCCAATTTCTCCGTCCCCGAGGACAGGTCCCAGGAAGGCAGCAGGCAACACTGCATGTGCATGTATGTCCTAGGTCACCTTCTGGGCGATGTGCTACAAATACAAACTTCCTGTGGGCGGCAGGGTGTGGGCCCAAGGTACAGGGAGTACTCAAAGGGCCCACCTGCTCTGCAGAACTCCATTATCGGTGTGAGAGCACATGCTCCTGGTGTGAGGTGGTCCCTGAGCCATGGAGGCAGCTCTGCAGACGGAGATGGTGGAGCTGGTGCCCAATGGCAAGCACTCGGAGGGGCTCCTGCCGGTGTCCACCCCCGCAGCAGGCAACCAGAGGTGAGCAGCAGAGATCAGATACAGCTCAGGCTAAGGCCAGGAACAGAGCAAGGTGGCTGGAGCTGAGCTGCCTGGCCTGGCCTGTGCCTGCAGGGTTGAGGGCCCCGGCCGGAGCTGTGTGGAGGGTGAGGACTTCCTACAGAAAAGCCCCGGCAAGGAGCCACACTTCACCGATGTGAGTGGGGGCAGCAGGGGGCTTGGGGGCAGTAATGAGGTGCTCTGGGTCAGCGGTGGGAGACCGAGGGGCAGGGAGGGCCAGGGAGGGGGAGTGCTGGGATGCCCTCTGGGCCCTTCTGACACCTCCCTCTCACTCTGGTGCTGGCAGTTTGAAGGGAAGACATCATTCGGGATGTCAGTGTTCAACCTCAGCAACGCCATCATGGGCAGTGGCATCCTGGGACTCGCCTACGCCATGGCCAATACAGGCGTCATCCTTTTCCTGTGAGTGCCCTCAGCACACTGAAAGATAGGGTTCCTGAACAGGCCTAGGACCTGCCATTTTCCTGTGCCCCTGTCCCAAGTTTCCAGCAAGTGGTGGGTGGGCACTTATGCTCAACCCAAACCATGGCTGAAAAAAAAAAACAGCCTCAGACAGACAAATAGGCCTCACTTCCCATTAAACCCGCTGAGATTACGACACAGGGGCCAGCCTAAGTTTGTCCTACCACATTTACATGTGGTAGATGAACCCCTCTGGCCAGGCCTTGTGTGGGTGCCCTGCATCCTAAATGGAAAACATGTTTGTCCCAAGAACTCAAGGGGAGGGGAGGTTGTGCCCTCTGGGTAATGGCCCACCCCGAGGCCTGCTGAGCTCACATCCATGCATCAGACTCCTAGGTCACTGACTCCATACACCCAGGCCTTCCAGAGCTCAGTGCTTCCTGCCAGCCAGGGGAGCCTCCGGTGCCTCCCTTTGCCTATCTTCTCCAGGTTTCTATTGACGGCGGTTGCCCTGCTCTCCAGCTACTCCATCCACTTGCTGCTCAAGTCCTCAGGGATAGTAGGTGAGCCTGAAACCAGGCCTGTTGCAGGGGAGGGGTAGGCTGGAGAGAGCTCTCCAGGCTGTCCTGACTCCGTTTCCACAGGCATCCGCGCATATGAGCAGCTGGGCTACCGTGCCTTTGGGACCCCTGGAAAGCTGGCAGCAGCCCTGGCCATCACACTACAGAACATTGGAGGTGAGGCTGGCTGGCTGGCAGGCGGTTACTCCCAAGCAGCCTGGGGGAAAGTTCTGATGACTGACTGGTTCTGCTGATCCCAGCGCCTGCCCATCCCTCTCCCCTCAGCCATGTCCAGCTACCTGTACATCATCAAGTCCGAGCTGCCCCTTGTCATACAGACCTTCCTGAACCTGGAGGAGCAAACCTCGTGAGCTTGAGGGCGTGGCAGGGCTGTGGGCGGGCAGGGACCCTCGTCTCCCTCTCGATGTCCAACACTGGTTCTGGAAGCCAGGCTGGGCTGTGGGGAGAGACCGGCTGGTGGCAAGGGCAAAGAGCTACCCACAGAGCTAGACTTCTGTCAGTCCACACTCCTTTGTGAAGCACCTGGGGGACCCCAGGAGGGGCAGGAGGGGCCTGGTAGGGTGAGGCTGAGGAAGCTGGGCCCTGTTTAGCCCCGGCCCCAGCATGAGAGCCCAGGAGAGCCTTGAGCTTAGCTCTAAGAACCAGCATTCCTGACCATGGCTTGAGGGTTAGCCCCACCACCAAAGAATTAAGCCCAGCATGTCCCAGCTGCACATCACTTTAGCCAGCACCGATGGCATCTGTCATGTTTCATGGGAGGAAGCAGAGAAGACATGAGGTGCTTCCCTTGGCACACAGCCCAGGAGAGCAGAGGGGCTCTGACGTTAAGAGCAGCTTGGAGAGGAGGGAAATAAGCCAGGGTTCTGCCTGTGGGGCCCTTGGGGCGTTTCCCAAGGAGTTGGCCTTTGGGCTTGTCTTTGAAGGAGGGTCCCATTCCTTATCCCTTTAATTCCCTGACTCCCCTGTCCACTGGAGGGCAGGCCAGGATAATGCAATAAGCAGTGCCAGGAGGGAACACAAAGGGTTCAGGTTGTTGGCAAGTCCCTGAGACCCCCAGAACCAGGTCTGTCATCCCGTCCACCTTCCTGAATCCCTTGAAGCCACTGGTGGGGCGGGAGAGGGATTAGACCCAGACCTGTGTGTCCTGAGAAAAACAACAGCAGTGATGGTAACTAATTGTAACAACTAGCCCTCACTTTGCCCAGGAGAGTGTTGAGGATGCCCATTTTGCAGGTGGGCAAAGGTTTATTCAGGGCTGTAGACAAGTATTCTTCAGAGGTTACTCATTGACACCACTGGTGACCCCGGCTGAAGGCTAAGGCAGGTGGCCCACTCAAGCTTGAGTGGGCTCTGAGCTCAGCTTCCACCTCCCACCCTTACAGGGACTGGTACATGAATGGGAATTACTTGGTGATCCTGGTCTCTGTCATCGTCATTCTCCCCCTGGCACTGATGCGGCAGCTTGGTATGGCAGGGCAGGGCCTCCATGGGGGATGCTGGAGGGATGCAAGGGAGGAGACTCCCGGTCTCATAGCCCCCCACCTCTCGTCTTTGCAGGCTACCTAGGTTACTCCAGCGGCTTCTCTCTCAGCTGCATGATGTTTTTCTTAATTGCAGTGAGTCATCCCCTTTGCTGGTGGAGGGAGGGCAGGTGTCTGGGTCAGAAGGCAGCCCCTCCAACCCTGATCTAGATGTGGCTCCATAGTGGCTCTCCTAGCAACTGGTCTGGCCCTCATTCTTCCCTCTCCAACCCAGGTCATCTACAAAAAGTTCCACATACCCTGCCCACTGCCCCCCAGCTCTGCCAACATCACGGGTAACTTCAGCCTCATGGAGGTCAACAAGGAGGTGGTGCGACTGCAGGACGAGACAGAGGCCACAGCCTTCTGCACCCCCAGCTACTTTACCCTCAACATACAGGTTGTGACAGGACGGGGGCAGGGCAGGGACTTTCAGAGTTGGGGGCTGCTCTGACACAGTCCCCATGTTTCACCAGACGGCATACACCATTCCCATAATGGCCTTCGCCTTCGTCTGCCACCCTGAGGTGCTGCCCATCTATACAGAACTCAAGGAGTAGGTGCCCGTGGCTGGGAGAAGGGATGGGGTTGCCTTGAACTGCTTTGAAGAGAAAGGATATGGCCCTGGAAGTGGGGCAGGGTGTGACAGAAGCCAGATCATTTCACCATAGATCTTCATGGCTGCTGCAAGTCGGGTTGGGGGCCAGAGGAAAGAGGGAGTCTTCCTTACCTGTCAGATGATGAGAGTGTGAAGTCAGAGATCTGGGGGCACGTGAGACTCCCGGTGTGACCCAGCCTGGCACCAGTCCCCTTCCTTGTTGCTCCATAGCCCTTCCAAGAAGAAGATGCAGCAAATCTCCAACCTCTCCATCGCCGTCATGTATGTCATGTACTTCCTGGCCGCCCTCTTCGGCTACCTCACCTTCTACGGTATGGCTGGACCGTGGGGGCAGAGGCCAGGCTGGGGGGCAAGGGACTGGCCAGTGGCCATGGCGCCCTGCATACCATAGGCGTTCATTAGGTGTGTGATGCCTAATTGTGCCCTGCAGCTGTGGAGGTGAGTCTGTCGCCACTCCCCACAGTGTCAGGGTCCTCCAGGCTCAGAGCCCACCTCCCTCCCTGGGCTGCCTGCTGACCACCCTCCCTGCCTGCCACAGACGGGGTGGAGTCGGAGCTGCTGCACACCTACAACAAGGTGGACCCGTTTGATGTGCTGGTCCTGTGTGTGCGTGTGGCCGTGCTGATGGCAGTCACGCTCACGGTGCCAATCGTTCTATTTCCGGTGAGCCAGTGGGCAGGCAGTTGGACCAGCTGGGGGCAAAGTGGGTGGTGTGGACAGATTGATAACCCTCCCCACTGCCTCTCAGGTACGCCGCGCCATCCAGCAGATGCTGTTTCAGAACCAGGAGTTCAGCTGGCTGCGGCACGCACTCATTGCCATCTGCCTTCTCATGGGTATCAACCTGCTGGTCATCTTTGCCCCCAATATCCTGGGTATCTTCGGCATCATTGGTAAGGGTCTGGCCCAGCTGTGTTTGAAGTGGGGTTATTTCCCCAGAGAACTTGCCCTATGCAAATTCTAGCAGATTCCTGAGCTCACACCCTACATGTAAGTGATGGCTGCTAGCCATGTGCGCAGCTTGGACTCACATTTGAAATTTGGTTCTGAAGGCTGTCCTAACCCCTTCTGAAGGCTTAGAACTGCTGAGTCAGTTCCCTCACCACGGGAGAGGGGTCCTCATTTCACATGTGAGGAAACTGAAATTCAGTGACTAAGGAAGGAGGACCATGCAGCTGATAAGAGGGGATTCAACCCCACGATCGGGGGTTATAGGTTTGGTGCTCTGTTCACTGTCCTATCCCAGGGGCTCTGAGTTGAAGATCAGACAATTCTGAGACATCTTTCAGGTGATCTAACTCAAGGGACTGACTCCCTCGCCCAGCTCTGCAAGGACTCCCGGCGCTACATATCCCAAAATTCCACTCAAAATGAATTAAGCAGAAAAGAATGTTTTGTCTCAAACAGTGAGAAAACCTTTAAGGAATAGTTACATCTAGGAGAGCCCAGTATCCTCAATGCTTCATCTTGAGCTCTTGGGCTGCATTTCCTCTTGGCTAGCTTCATTCACTGACAGATTCTTCTGGCACCAGTAGCACTCATCTCCCACCCTCACAGACAGAAAGCCAGGGGAGGGACTTGTGGGCGTTCCAGAATCAGAAAGAGCTCTCAAATGGAATCTTAAGATTAGTCTTCCCAAAGTGTTTGATCTCATCAGAGGACTCCCCCAGAATTTAGCCAGTGGCTGGCCATGAGTCAGCAGTGGTCATGCCTTGTTTGTTGCAGGTGCTACATCCGCCCCATGCCTCATCTTCATCTTTCCTGCCATCTTCTACTTTCGCATTGTGCCCACTGAGAAGGAACCTGCAAGGTCCACCCCCAAAATCCTGGTATGAGGGGCCTGGAGGCTGGTGGGCTGGCATGGAGCTGAGGGTGCTGCCCTGACCTCAGACCTGATCCACTTCTGACTCTACAGGCCCTTTGTTTTGCTGTGTTTGGCTTCTTGCTGATGACCATGAGCTTGAGTTTCATCATCATCGATTGGGTCTTGGGGACCAGCCGGCAAGGAGGAAGCCATTAGGACAACCCTTTCTTATTCTGTCTGCTTGTCCTAGCACCCCTGCCCAGACTCTTCAGCCCCTGCTCCCATTCAGTGGCCAGTGGGGGGCGGGGGGGGTGGGTGGTTGGAGAAGGACATGGTTAACACTATGGCATTTGGCCTGCCCCATGTCCTCTCTGTGGAAGGTTTTTGTTAGAGAGCCAGGATGAAGGGCCTTGAGCTATTACCTGGTGGGGCTCCCTGAATTGAGAACAGACTGGGCCTGTACCCCTGCTCCCCTCCTGTTGCCTCAGACCCATCAGAGCCCCTTATCTTCCTTGCACAGATGTATACACTGAGGCCTAGCTGTTGCCTCCTGAGGTCACACAGCCTGTAGGATCACATAGAGCCCAGGCCTGTAGCCACCCTGCGGCTGGGCCATGGTCTGCACCCTGCACCCTCAGCCCACTTACCTTCCCTTCTTCTGGCCCCTAGGCCCCGAGGCACTTGGATATTCTTGTCTCCTTCTCCATGTCCGCCAAGAACAGACCTCCTCTACCTTATCCTTACAGCCAACAGGTTCCTTTGAGCGAGGTAAAGCTAGTGTGGATACCCACAAGGGAGCCCTGCCCTGCCCCTTTACCAGTCCTGGGGAGGCTGGGCCTCCCCACACCCCAAGCCTGGGCCATAGCTCACATTCCATTACTAGGAAAAGAGAGAGACTGAGGCTGAGTGTCTCTGCCCTGGGAGCCAAAGACCAGGGACCTGCCTAGGGCTGGGGTAGAGAGGCTTGTAGCCCCCTTTTATAAATATTATACATAAGACCAACTGTGTTTTATATTTGTGATCGCCATGGTCTCTGGGTTCCTAGAAACTGGAAGCTAGGACATGAGTGTTGATGGAGGCCTCTCCTGTCTCTTTCCCTGGGATGAGGGTAAGGACAGCGTGAATCCCCTACCCCACCCACCCCTGCCTCCCAAACCAACCAGTGGCATGCTCAGACCCACTCAGACCCAGCTCTGGGCCTCAGCCAGGCTCAGCACAGACCTGCTTTCTCACGGGGTGAGGTGGGGAGGAATTAATGAGGCCCCAGGAAATGGGACAGAGAGGCCTCCGGAAGGAGGCAACGTGAGGTGCATCCCCAGCAGTTTCAGGGAGGGTCTGAGCTGGGGGCAGCTGAGTTCTGCGGAATCCTTGTGGAAGGGCCCCCTGCTCTCCCCTGGCTGCCATGTCAACCCACTATCAATGCCTTGATTCTAGGGACAAAAGTCCAGGATTCTGGGTCCTGTCAGGCTGCTCTTTTTATTAATAGTAAAAGGCACTGTGATTTAAGGTGGGTTAGTGATTCCCTGTGCCTGGGGCCTAAGTTTTAAGGGGGGAGTTCAAGGTAGGACAGGGTCTACAAGCATAGAGGGCAGCCCCAGGTACCCTGGTCCGGGGAAGGCTGGGAAGCTGCCCAATCCCTGGGGCAGACCTGAACCAGCTGGGACGCAGCAGGATGGAATTGCTCAGGCCCTGGCACCAAACTCTCATTAGGAGAGACCCCGCATAGGCTAGGCCGCCGGGGAAAGGGCAGCAGGAAAAATCCAGTTTGAACTTGCAAGGCAGCTGCCAACTTGGGAAACCCCTGAAGAAAGAACTTCCTCAAGCTGGTGGCTGCTAGGCCCACAGCAGTGCCAGCTCGTCAGAGGGGGGCTTCCTGAGTCTGGTTCCCATCAGTCCCAGGCGCCTGACTCCAGCCTGGGGACTCACCCTGGAGCCCCCCAAAAAGAGCTGGACACTGGCCTGGAGGTGGCTGCAGCCCAGAGTGCCCTGGTTGCCCTCTCGGGGTCTCTGGCTTCTTCCTCCTCAGAAAGCACGTGAGCCCTGCCTGGCATCCTTGGATCCTGCAGAGTACAAGTCTCTAAAGAACAAGGTCCATCCTACAGACAGTCCCTGGGGGTCTTCTTGTACTCCTTTCACCCAAAGAAAGCTGCAAGTCAGAGCAGCAGCAGGACTGCCTGGAGTCTCCTCACACCCCACGTTTGGCTTCAGGCCCCTCAGAGCAGGGGTATATGCTTCCAGTGGCTCCACCGACACTGTCCCCAACCACTGTCCCCGCCCCAGAGCTGGGGTTGAGCAAGGGCCCTGGCCCTGGAGACCTCTCTCCTGCCAGACAAGGACTCCTCTAGCCAGACCCATGGGCAGCAGGTTCTAAGGGCAAGGGGACAGGCGATGTGGCCACCACACTAGTACCAAAAGCAACGTGTCAGTGTAACTATTTGAAAATGAATAACCCTATCCCTGGCTGTCAAGTTCCAGTCACATGGCCTCTGTGAGGATGGGTCACTTCTGGTCACCATTAAGCATTTTTGTATGTTTTGAAGAATTTCCCAGGTTGCCTTTTTTTTTTTTTTCCCCTTCTTGCTGGCTTTAAAAAAAAATTGCTCTATGGCGCACCCTGGTGGAGTAGCAGTTGAGTGCAGCCCATAAACATTCCCAAGGTCCTGGGTTCCTATCCCAAGGCTGGTGGAACAACCAAGATGAACAACTAAATAAAATACATTTAAAATTGCTTCTTCCTATTCTCTCTTCCTGCCTGCCTACTCACCTTCATTCCTGCTTTCACCTTTCCTTTAAAATAATTGTTTTTAATTGCTCTAAATATTTTTTGCTCTGCTTGGAGTGTTGACAATATAGAGCAGCCAGAAAGTCCAGCACAGAGATAGTCTACATCGCTTCTCACTGCTTTTCCTTGGACTTCTTGTAGCAGAAAAATAATATAGAGCAGAATAATGGGCCACAGCACAGGCTTGGTCTCGCTGCCCACACTCTCACCTGGGCACACATACACACGTTTGCAAATCAACTGAAAAGGGACTCATTCATTCATTCATTCAACAAATGTTAAGTTTTCCTATGTGCCAGAAGCTCTTTCTGCACCTGTACATATAGCAGTGAATAAAATGAAGACCTCTGCCTTCCTTGAACTTACATTCAAGGTGAGGTATTGAATTTCAACCAAAAATGAAATAAAATCAGTAAGTTATATCATTTTCTAGAAGATGCCCAATGTTAGAGGGAGGAAAAACGACAAGGTATAGGCGATGGAGAACAGGGGGTCAAGAGGTGAGTCAGGGTGGGTCTCACTGAGAAATGAACTTTTTTTTTTCCAAAGAATGAAAAGATAGAGGGGAGTAAGGAGGGTAGGGGTGTGAGGTGGGGGTCTTCCACCAGAGAGAGCTTAGATTTTTTTTAAAGGAAAGGTGAAGCCAGGAATGAAGGTGAATAGAGGCAGGCAGGAAGAGAGAAGAGAAAGAAACATTTATTTAGTTGTTCATCTTAGTTGTTCCCCTGAAGCCCTGGGTCTTGAACTTGAGTCCTTGGGATGTATGTGAACTGTGCCCATCAGACTTATCTGTTAAGCCACCATGGCGCACTGAAAAATGAACCGTTCATCAGAGATTTGGAGATGAAGAAAACCATGAGGATGCTTGCAGGAATGTTCCAACCAGAGGGATCAGTTATGTAAAGTCCTAAGACAGACATGCCTGATGTGTGCGAGGAGCAGACAGGAAGCCATGTGGCTGATGCTGTGCAGCACAGGGCTGAAGGGGCCAGTGGAGTTATCAGCCCCTACAAGGACTTTGGATTTTTCTCTGGAAAATACGAGAGCCAAATGCTGGGTCCTAAACAAACAGGAGGGGCAGGATCTGTCTCGATAGTAACTCTAAGGTTGGGTTTGGTTTTTTTAAAGGAAAGATGTAGGCAGGAATAAAGGTGAGCAGAGGCAGACAGGAAGAGAAAAAAGGAAGAAGAAGTGTATTTTATTTTATTTAGTTGTATCCTGGTTGTTCTCCCCCACCTATTGCCCTGGCCCCAGGTCACAAACTGAAGTCCTTGGGATGTATGTGGACTATGCCAGCCTGAGGTGGTAGATTTATCTGCTAGGCCACCAGGGTGTGCGGAAACTCTAAGTTTTAAATGGCTTATTCTGATAGCTTCATCGAGACTAAACTCTGGATAGGGAGTGGGGAGCCAAGGGTGACACTGAATAAGGCTACAGCAGTTGTTGCAGAGAGACTTGTGGTGGCTCAGCCCAAGCTGTGGCACATTAGGATGGGACACTGGGCTTGTCCTGAAGGAAGAGGTGGCAGGAGTCCCTGGCAGTGTGGGTGTGGGACAATCAGAGACAGTCAAGGGTGACTCCAAGGCTGGGGTCAAACTGCCACTCCATCCACTATGGAGGCTCGGGAGGCAGGTTTGGCAGGGAGATGACTTTTGCCTGTGAAGAGTTTCGGAAACACTGGATATCAAAGTAGAGCTGCCAAGTCAGCTGCTGGGTGTATGAGTTGAGTCCAGAAGAGCAGCCAGCACTGGCACCTTGGATCTGAAAGGCCAAGTGACTGGATGGTTCTTAAAAACAGGGGCTTGATGAGATGGGGAAGTGACATAGGAGGACATTGGTCAGGATTGAGTCCTGAAACATTCCTCTTAGGAGATGAGAGATGAGGCAGAACCAGCAAAGGAGTTGAGCAGAAGCAGCCAGGAGTGGGAGGAAACCCAGGGGAACCAGGCAAGCATCAACTGCTGAGGGAGCTGAAGGTGAGGGACAGACCACATGGAGTCCAACCCGTGTGGGTTGCTAAGAACCCTAAACAGGGCTGTGTTGCAGAGGGAGGGGTAGAGTGGAGTTGGTAGAGGAGAGAGAGGACCTGGAAAGAACAAGCACAGCTAACTTGTGTGAACTGAGAGAAGGAGGGCCAACACAGGCTTTCAAGAAAGACTGGGAAGTAGCAGTTATTGAAAGGAAGAGATTGGAAGAATCTGGAAGAATGGGGGGTTGGAGGCAGGGGAAGGACTTCAGAGCCAGGACCCTGGAGAAACTGAGATGGAAGACAATAAACAGAAGTCGGACAGCTGGCATCAGACAGCATGCAGGGTGGTCACTACCTGAACAGGCTGAGTGCTAGTAGCTAGAAATATTACAGGTGCAAGATGCAATCAAGGCAGCACAGGGCAGGAGGAGGGACCCTGGGGACTCATTCAGATGTCTGCCTTGAACTCAGTTTAAAATGATCCATCCATTAACTTTCAAACATCTTTGGGCAATAATTGACTGAAGGTTACTTAAAAAGAAAGAGTATCCTGGGAAAAATCTAAAAGAACAAAACTGCTTTCAAAACCACACAAGGCTGCAAACCTGTGGTGCCCTAAAGAGTGGGACCTGGACAGGATTAGACAGCAAGCGACCTAAATCACCCTAGATCCGTAGAAAGCGGCCTCTGCTGCCCCCTGACGGCCAACAATAGTAGTCCGGACTGCGCGGCACGCCATATTTTGCTTGGCCAGGTGTGTGGGATGGTCAGCTATGGTTCTACAGCCGTACCCTGAGGCTCTAAGGCAGTCCAGAAAGGCCTCCTGACTGGCGTTTGGGAGGAATGCAGGCTGGAAAGCGCCAGGCGGAGGCGGGGCAGGAGGAGAGAAGTCTCCAGGGAGGGGTGGGGCCTCAGTGCTGGGTTTCCCGGGCAGGTGAAGGAAGAGCTGCCAGTCCCATACTTGGCCAACTGGATCCTCAGAGAACCAAGGCCAGGGCCCCCCACTGGTTACCTTGGAGGGGTTCCTGTAGCAGAGGAAGGGGCTGGACCTTGGTCAAGACTGACCCTTGACCAAGCGTTCTGAGACCACTCCAAGTGTTACCCAGCTCCTTTCCTTATCCGGTTCACGTCTTTGAAATCAAACAGCCAGATTCTGGATTTGGCGCAGGTGAGGAACACTGAGCTGCCTGACTCTCAGAAAGCAGGGCAAGTGCCCACCAGGATAATCACCCAAATCAGCAGGTGATCTCCGCTGTGAAACTGGTGGAGGTAGAAGCCGGAGAGTCCTGGAATGGATGGTGTGACGATGGCAAGACCAGAGGAAACAGAACGTCAGGAGTTATGGGACGTTTTGAGGATGGGCTCAGGCTACAGCTGGAGGAGACCCCCCAGGGGCTGGGATCAGGAGAAGGGCCATGGGGCGTCCGAGCAAGAAACGAAAGAGCGGGCCTTCTTAGCCTCCATGTAGCTGATGGGCGGAGGCCGGGGTCAGAGTCCAAGGCAGAACAAGGTGGGAAGGCAGGCCTAATCGCAATGGTATTCTTCAATCTCCAGGACACCGCTGGTGGAGTCAGGGATGTTGAGCCGGCTGGCCTGTGCCCCCGCCCTGCGCCAGCTGCCCGCCAGGAGGCGCCGCTGCCGCGCGAAGCCGAGCCCAGGCTTCTGGCGGCCACCGAAATCCCGCACTGGGGCCTAGAGAGGCCCCGGAAGAGGCGGAGCCTCAATGTCAGAGGCTGCTTCCGGCTTCAGCTGGGCGGGGAGGTCTGAGTCGGGGGCCCGCTGTGGGCGGGGCGTGGTGCGAGACTTGGGTGGGAGGGGGCGTTAAAAACTAGAAGTGAGACGCGAGGGAGGCGCTGTGGGAGGGGGCGAAGGGTAGGTTGGGATTAGGAACAGAGGCGGGAGGCCGAAGAAGCCTTTGGCGTGACGCTGCGCCTTGCGCAGCTGGCTTCAAGCCTCAAGCCTCAGCCTCTCCGCCTTTTCCCTTGTGAAATATAGTTCTGGGGCCCTGGCTCTGGTCAAGACTTGGGGAAGGACAAGAAAGGCCTCCTAGAGATGGAGAATGAAGAAGGAACTCCAGCAGAGGAGAGGTAGAGGTGCACAAAGGTGGGGAAGCAGGTAGAGGGGCATCCCCTTTAGGCAAATTTTCTTGTTTTGAGCATTGGCTATTTGGAAAAGAGGCCAAGCTGGTAGAGAATGCTGAAAGAGGATCAGTCAGCCACCCCCAAAAGCTCAGCCCAGCTTTATGTGCCTCCCCTGTTCCCCGCCCCCATGGCCCTGGAGCTCTTTATTTCTAGGGGACATGGCATGATCCTGTCTCTAGAGACCTCACTCTCACCGTCACCTCCTGCACCAAGTGTGGCCACCTCTTACCTTCCTCTCTGCCTTCTCTTTGCCCACAGGCACCAAATTTCTCGTATCTTCCAGAGGAAACCTTAAAACTTTTAGGTCATCCTTCCGTGAGAACCCTTCAATCATTTCCCTCACACTTGGAGTGAATTTTTTTTTAAAGAAGGTGCAGGCAAAAATGAAGGTGAGCAGAGGCAGGCAGGCAGGAAGAGAGAAGAAGCACTTTATTTTATGTAGTTGTTCATCTTGGTTGTTCCCCAAGGCCTGGAACTTAAGTGTTTGGGATGCATGTGGATTGTGCTGGCTGGAGGTGGCTGACCAAACTGCTGCTCCACCAGGGCACACCAGAATAAAATGCAAACTCCTACACCTCAGTCGTGATGATCTAGCCCCTGCCGACCACACCTGGGCATTAGCCTGTAGCCTGACCTGTGCTCTGACACACCATGCTGGTCCTCACCTCAGAGCTTTTACACTGACTGACTGGATCCCAAGAGCTTTTATCCAGCACCCTAAAGCAGACCCCCACCAGTTTCATTCATCAAACTATCTAATTGGTTTTAGTTGAAGCAACTGCCCTCTGCAGTACCGTAGGGCAATGTCCCACTATCCCAGAGCCAGGGGCCAATATCGCTCCCAGGACAGGTCCACCTTTTCTTCCTTCTCTCCTCAAAGTTACCATCTCCTGGAAGCCCCTGAACCTAGCTGGTTGGGTCTTGAAAATACCCCTGGGGTGCTTGCTCTTACATCACCTCCATTAGGGCTGTTTTTGCTCCTTCATTAAATTAAATTCCAGGAAGCAATGCTAATGAAGGCCCTAACAAGTCACAGGGGAGAGTCTGCCAGCCCTGGCCTTTGGACAGCATGACAGGTAGGGCAAGGCAACAAGGTGAGCAGACAAGTGGCTCCTGGGGAAAGGGCTGATTATCATTTCCCAGGCCCTCAAAGGACCCTGGGTTTTTCAGAGGAGGTGGCGTTTAGAGGCTGTGTGTAGGGCAGGCAAAGTAGTAAGTTGGACTCAGCTTGTTTTTATTTATTTATTTTAATTTTTTTCAGGAAAGGTACAGGCAGGAATGAAGGCAAGCAGAGGCAGACAGGAGGAGAGAAGGAAGAGGCACACCATTTATTATATTTAGCAGCTTATCCCAGCTACTCTGCCCACATCCCCCACTCCTGGAGGCAGACCAGGATCCTTGGGAGGTATGTGGACTGCACCAGTCCAAGAGCAGCTGACCAAACTGCCTTTCTACCAGGGAGGACCTCCTTTATTTATTTATTTACTTATTAAAGGAAAGGTGCAGGTAGGAATGAAGACGAGTAGGTGGGCAGGAAGAGAGAAGAGGAAGAATTCTTTGTTTTCATTTAGTTGCTCACATTGGTCTACCCTACCCACTACCCGCTCTTCTCCAGACCCAGGATGTGAACCTGTGTCCTTGGGATATATGTGGACTGCACTATTGGCTAGAGGCGTTGGACCAAACTGCTACACCACCAGAATGTGTTCCTTTTTATTTTTTAACCCATTTCCCTTTTAGAAAAAAAGTGCAGCTTGCTGCCACCTTTCATTTAATTTTACATAAACATGCTCTTTGAGGTTGAAGCAAATCTGATTGATTTTTAATGTGAAAATAAAATTTAAAAACTGTTCTTAGAATTATTTCAAAACAGAACTTGCCTCTAATCCTAATGTAAGAAATACATATGATGATCAGTATTCAACGTTTTTGTTCTTGGAGGCAAATGGGAAATGGGTTAAAGCAGAGGAAAAAAGGGAGTGGGGGAAAAATAAGCATTTTATTTATTTGTTTATTTCTGGTTGTTCCCCCTACCCCGGGTTGTGAACCCAGTTCTTTGGGTTTTGCATACTCTGTGCCCCAGTCACCAGCTTAGCTCCTGAGCCATCAGGGCATGCCGTGGACTATGAAGTCTTTAAGGACAGGAGGGGAGCTTAGCTTAGTCCTTGACCTCAAAGCCCTGAGGGATCCCTGGGTCCCTCCCTACCTGGATCCCCTGCCAAATATACTACCCCCATATCAGCAGCACCCTGAGTGCCAGGACCAGTTGGATTTGCAGGGCTAGACGTGGGCTGTTAGCTCAGAGATGTTGGTACCAGCTGCAGGTTCATATTCACCTCTACCTTGGCATCTCTTGGAGACTTGGGAAAGCCATGCTTATCCTTATTCTTCAGTGATACCTCATGTCAGTCTTTGGTCATACCACCGTTCCTCTCTTGTGATTCTGGGCAAGCTGGCCTCCTTTCTGTTCCAGGTACCTTCCAGCCCCAGTGCCTTTGCACTTGCTGTAGCCTACCACTCTCTTCTCTTGACTTATCACACAGTTGATCCCTTCTCATTATTCAAAGATTCCCCTTTTCAGATTATTCCCTCCTGCATATACCTCTCAGTGGTTCTTTTGTCATCTTATTGATTTTCTCTGAAAAATAGGGAGTTCATTGCTCTGTTCTTTGGCACGAGCTCCCAGAGAAGGTGTTTTGCTCACCCTTGGGTTTTCAACTCAATGGCATACAATAGGTTCACAGTAGCTGAACTGAGTACGCCCTCCTCCCAGATCCTCCTGCCATGTGTCAGGTAGGGCTCCCAGCCCATCCAGAAACTTGGCAAATTGCTGGGCCCTGAATCTCCAGATCAAAGCCAACTGTCTCTGAAGCATATGGATATTAGGAACCTAAGGCCTCCCAGGTTTGGGACTGTTTCTTGGGGCTGGTAGGTCTAGAAGGCGGGTGGGGGCACAGGGCCCAGTAGCTGACTTCAATCTCAGAACTGCTGCTTGGCTAAGCAGGAAGAGGAAGTACAGGGGCTATACCAGGAGGCGGAGCCAGTCTCAGAGCTGCAGGGAGAGAGCCAGTTCTGGCTACTGAGATTTACAGGCAGACACTGCTGAGGGCCTGTTTGCCAGGTTCTGACACGTAGCCTTGCTGGGGATGCCCTGCTACCTGGGAGCCATGGAGGTGGAGTTGTCAGGCTCTTGGACTCTGAGTATCCCTGTGGGGTCCTGCCTGTTCCTGGACTTTGGGTGATGGCAGACACACCCACCCTGAAACTGCCTTTAGGGAAGTGCTGGTAGTTTCCCCTTCCTGGAGCCACTGGGCTGGGGTGTCACACACAGCCCTTGAAGCGGTCTCTGTTCCTCACCTTACTCAGCTTGGTCCACCACAGAAACCCAGGACAGGCTGGACCTGCCTGCTCTGTGGCCTGTGGTGGGCCCTATGGCTTATCTGTCTGTCTGCGAACTTAGAGCTGCCACTTCTCCATTCCAGCTGGGATGCTTCCCTCACTTCTACTGGATGCCATTTCGTGTCCTTTATGATCTAATCCAGGTGGTGCTGGACCAGTCATGCCTCCTCTGGGGCCCATGGGGCTGTGGCTAGGCAGCCACCCCCTGCTCCCAAAACAGTGTCTCTCGAAATGACTCCCAGTTTCCTGAGTGTGAAGGAAGCAGGATGTCTCTGAAGTCCCTCACTGGACAACTGTGGATGAGTCCTGGCTCTTCTGGGCCTTAGTTGTCTCAGCTGCAGTTCGTTTGGCTCTTACCCTGGATTTTCTCCCCAGCCCTGTCACAGACTCACCCACCTAGTCCTACCACCCCTGTTCCCTTTTCTGGAACTTTCTTTCTCACTGATTTTCTCCCTCTAGCACCCCCCCCCCCACCCCAGCACCTCCACCAAGTATCATTTCTTCCTTCTTTGCACACACACACACAACTACAGGGAATTTTAATTTTTTTTTTAAAGGAAGCTGCAGGCAGGAATGAAGGCAAGTAGGCAAGCAGGCAGGAAGAGGAGGAAGCACTTTTTATTTATTTTTTTAGTTGTTCATACTGGTTATTATCCCTGGACCTGGCACTTGAACCTAGGGTTATGTGGCCTTGCATTCCTTGGGAGGTGATTGACCAAACCACTGCTCCACCGGGGTGTACCCACAGGGAATATTTTTACAGTGGCAGAATTCCTTGCTTACAACTCTCCCAGCTACAGGATGGACGGGTGGGGGCAGGGGGAATCCCTGGAAGAGTAGGGTAGGATTCATGAGATTCATTCGTTTAACTTAACAAAAATTTACCTGCCACCCTCAAGAACTATGCCTGGTGGGAGAGACTCACAACCAATATAATGAGATTTGACTGGAATTGGGGAGGCCCCAGGACAAAGGGGCTGGGTCAGAGAGGCCTAGCTCCTAACCAAGGAGTAAAAGAAGGGGCGGAGGGAAGAGCAAGAGGGTGGGGAGAACAAGGCAAATCAGAGGGCTGCTGTGCTGGTGTATTATACTTGGTGGGAGATGAGGTGGGCTGTTGGATGGGGCCTTGCAGAAATTACTGTCAAAACAGATCACCCCTCCCGAGGACTTTCCATATGCCATGCGCATTCTGAACATTTACCTTCGTTTCTTCCCTAAGTCCTGACCCCAGCCAGTGTGATGGTAGATATAGATATTACTGTTAGGCCCCTTTTATTGATAATAAAACTGAAGCACAGAGAGTTTCTGGTACTTGTCCAAAGTAATACACAACTTGCAGTTTGCAGACCACTCCCGAGTCCTTACTGTCAAACTACCATTGTGCCATTTGCACAAGGCAGTATGTGTTGGGGGGCTTTGTCCTCAGGGCATTGGGGAGCCATAGGTTTGTGAACAAGAGGGTGATACGATTTTAACAGGATCCCCTTGGCTGCAATGTAGAGCATGGATTGTAAGGTGATTAGAGTCAGGGAGGTTAGAGGAACAGGGCCATTGCGAGGTGAGTGAGTTCTTGGACAGGCCTCAGATAAGTGGTGGACATGGATTTGGCGATCAGAGAGAAGTTGGGTTGGAGGTGACCATGGGTTCTGAGCCCCTTGAGTGGGAGGTATGTGACAGGAATTGCAAGCAGAGGCCTAACCATAGTCTGGAGGACCCCTATGGGAGGTAGCAACTGGGAGGGGTGGGAGCAGGTGTTGCTGGACTTTCTAGGAAGGGCGTGGCTAACTAGCAGGAAGATTGCAAGGATCGCATGACCTGGCATGGGGTGAGGAGAGGCCAGGCTTCCCAGTGGCCCCATCCTGTCCCGCCTCTAGCCTGTATTGATTGGGGTCTGTGTTGCTCCCACTTCTGGTGAGCCTGGCCTCTAAGGGACTGACAGTTTCTCCCTGTTGCCTGGCAACTGTGAGAGCTGTTGGCTGTTGCTAAGAGCAGGCTGGGGAGGCTGGAGGAGGGAAGATATTTCTCAAAGGGGGAGTGGGATTGGCAGGGTGGGGGTGGGGAGAGGCCCTCCTAAGAGCTGGGTTTGTATTCTATGCGTGGACTGATGTTCCAGACTGTGTGCATTCATTTTTTATAGTATATTTTGTGGATTTTAGGCATGTTGGAGGCTTGACCTGTGCATGGATATATAGAGCATATCTCTTAGTGCCTGTATTCCCAGGTGGGCACCATGTGTTGTCAACATGTTTGCTGCATGCTCCTGGCAGGGCTTATATGAGTTTGGCTCTAGGCAGGAGAGAGCCCTAGGGGAAGCACTGGAGGACATTGTAGGCCAGTGGCTCCTCAGCAGGGAGACATTCAGATCAGGAGACACAGATACTCCCGGGGAACCTGAGGGCCTGAAGCTGAAACAAGATGTGTACCAGGGTGGTAAGGAGGGAGTCTTTGTTGAACAAGAATCTATGGGTAGTGAAGCATTTGCTCCCCTCTTTGAGCGGGGCCCCCCTGGGCTTGTGAGCTTACTAGAAACCTTCCTGAGCAAACCTTGGAAGACCCTCCAAATATCCATTTGGGCCAGGGCTCTTGCTGGATCAGAAAGACTGAAATTATTAGCCAGAAATGCTGCTGTGTCCACCACACCTTTGCCCAGCCGGTCAGACTGTTGTAGCTATTGTCAGGTGGGACAGGTCATAAAATCATGGCCAGCTTTGTTTCCAGAAGTCAGATTGTTAGGTGGTCTGTCTTTCCTTCTTTCTTGGGTTCTTGTTCCCAGGGGGTCTAGGCTAGAATCCAGGATGGCAGCCTGCAGGAACATACCTTCTAGAAGATGGATGGATGAGCCTTGGCTGATTAGAGAAGTCACCTCAGCTGAGGGAAACTGCCTGGGTAAAGGTGGGTTTGTTTATTTCGTTCTGTTTTTACTGCAACCCATAAAGAGAAAGGGGGCAAGCATGCTTTAAGACTGAGATGCAGTCTAGAGAGGCTCCCAGGCCCTGGAAATCTCGAAACAAGTTTATTGTGTTCATTAACTTTAACAAGTGACGGAGACACGCCTCCTCCACTCTGCTTGCTTGAAGCTCAGAGGGCTGATTCCAACTCCGCCCGCCAGGCGCACGGGAGCCCTACCCAACGGGTACGAGATCCACCGGCCCCCTACGTCTGGCTGCGGACCTCCGGGCGCACAGCAGCCAATCAGAGCACGGCCACGCCTGCGGCCCGAAACGAGTCCAATCCCACATGGTTTGGCTCAACCCCTACAGCTATCCTTCAGCATGGCTCCGCCTCCAACCCGGGCCAGAGAATGGGTTTCGCCTAACATCCTCTTCGCTCCACCCTCTAGCCAATCACCGGTCCCCAATCGCTGACGACCCCACCTTCGGCCCCGCCCCGGCCGAGTGCCCGGCCTCGCGAGCCTCCGCCCCACCCCCGGCCCGCCCTACCGTCGGTGCGCGGCTGCCTGGAAGGCGCTGCCCGCAGACGCTCGGAGCTGCCGACCCGAGAGCTACCCTTAGAGGCCCGGCGGCGGGAGCGGAGTGGGTCGGGCGGGGCCGAGCCGGGCCGGGGGCCGTGTGGGGGCCGGGTGGCGGCCGGGCCGGCGGACGGCGGGATGGGCTGCACCGTGAGCGCCGAGGACAAGGCTGCAGCCGAACGCTCCAAAATGATCGACAAGAACCTGAGGGAAGACGGAGAGAAGGCGGCGCGGGAGGTGAAGTTGCTGCTATTGGGTGAGGCCGCACCCTTCACTGAGACCCCCGCCCCATTCACCGTTCGAATCACCAGCGGACCTCCAGACGGGGGTGTCGAACGTTTCAAACCCAGACTCAGCCTGGACCCCCACACCTGCACTTGAATCCCCAAACTCGGCCTGGCCGGGACGTCCAGTAATGATTTGGAACTCTGAGCTGACTTAGTTCTCTGATCCACAGCCTAGACTCTAGATCAGACCTCCATCTTTTCCCTGAACCCAAACCCCCAAAGTCACCAGTGTCTCAACACCCGCTGCCCAGAACACCGCTTAACCACCCACCAACTTTGCTGACCAGCCTGACAGATTCAGGCCTGCCTTGTCCTTCTGTTCTTCCCTAGACTTTACTCAAACCCCCAGAACCCCATTTGCCCCCACCATCAGGTACCACCTGTTCCCCCGTTAGCTCCCCTTACTCCTATTGGGTGGGAGCCATCCCCATGGCCTCTGCCTGGCCCCCACCTACTCCCTCTTTGCCCTCTATGCCCCACCCCTACTCAGGACCCTGTATCTTCCACCAGTGCATCCTCACCCCAAGGGACCTCTCAAGTGGGACACCATAACTTCTCATGAGCCTCTCTCCAGCTGGAACTCTCAGACCTTTAAGGCCCCAGCTCCCTGCTCTGGGCCTCCAGGTCCCACTCTTCAGGCCTCACTCCACAAGCCCTCTGCTGCCCCTCCTTTCAGTCCTCTTCCACACTCTGGCCTTACCTAGATTTCCCTGCTTCTCCTGTGCTGGGTGGGCTGGACTGGGAGACAGGAGCTCAGGGGTTAGGGAGGGCCCAGACTGTGTTAGGCAGAACCCTAAGGGGCTGGACTGGTCCATTGGTCACGCTGGAAAAGGGGGCTCTGAAGCTTCCCGGGGAGGTTCTGCTGGCCGTGTGTTTTGTTTCCTAGTGTCTAAGACCCGTCTGGGTCAGTGGGGGTGTCTAGGGAGTAGGGAGGAGTGTGGAGGAGTTGGGGCTGCAATGCCTTCAAGGCCAGGGAAGATGGTGGCTGCTTGAGGGGTGGGGGGAAGTGGAAGTGGTGAGACAGCCGACATATTGCTGCCCGGCAGGCGGGCCAAGGAAATCTGCTGACGGTGCTGGGCTCCCTAACCTCTTCTGGGCCGAAAGGCCTGGGACATGGCCTCCAGGGGTGGGTGGGCCTGTCAGATTTTGAGGTTCTGTGAGGAATGAGTTGTGGACCAGCTGGATGAGGAGTTTGGGGACCACCTGGGGGTGGGCAACTGAGGTGGGCAACTGAGGTGGACTGGGCCTCCGCAGCCTCCCGCTGGAGCAGGTGTGAGAACCAGTGGCAGCCTGATTTGAGAGGGTTTTAGACTTGGGGTGTGGAGTCCCTTGGAGCAGCGCTGGAGGCTGGACAGTGTCTGTTGCAGGCGTGTGGACCCTCAGCCCCAGGGCTGCTGTGGGGTCAGGAGGATATGAAAAGCAGTGTTTTTTTCATGCTGGATGTATGGTCGAGGGACAGTGTGGTTTCCATAAAGGGCCCATCTGTTGACTGTCCCTGGGGGCCTGGCCCGGGGGCACGGCCCCGGAGGTTTCAAAATGGCATCCGTTCTGCTGCGGGGAGGAAGAGAAGGGGCGGGAAGGGGCGGCGGCCCAGCCTCCTGGGCTGTTTTGCGTTGGGCGCTTGCCTCTTCCTGTCTCTGTTGCGAGTGCAGCAGCACAGTGAGTGGGTGTCGACGCGGTGGAATGCCCGTGTCTGCTGCCCGCTGGGCCTGGAGAGGGTGCTTCCGGTACTGTTGCTTCCCAGTGCCCAGCCAGGGGTCTCTAGCCAGCCCCTTCCCAGGCTGATTGCAGTTACTGTGGCGGCTGAGGACTTGTGGATCTAAACTGTGGAGCTTGGGACACAGCTCCTGGCCTGTTGTGTCCGACCCCATCCCACTGGTCTTACTCCTTGGAGTCCAGCTGAGCTTCTGGGCCTAGCAACCTCTTCCCCACTGGACTGGCAACAACCAAGAGTGCAGGGTCAGTCTCAGCATGTTTTAGTTAGGGAGTTCACCTCATTATCTGCCCCCCTGGCCTTTGTGAAATAGGTTTCCTGGGTTTGGGTCAGAGGAGTGACTAGGCCCAGGATGAAGAGGATACGGGCCTCATGGAGGTTCCTGTGGGGGTGGAGGTGGGGCTAAGGCCCTACAGAGGGTGTACTGAAAGGAGCCACGAGACCAAGCTCTGCCTGGAAGTGAGGAACCAATCTACAGGACTGCTGGGGGAGGGTGTGTACCTGGCTGGCCATCCCTTCCCCATCCAGGTCCCAGGAGGTGATGGGAACCCAATTGTGGCAGGTTCTGCGTGCCGGGCGCCTATCCCATGTAGCGGGAAGGACTCTGTCAAGGCAACGGGACTTAGGCTGGGCAATTGCCAGCCTTTCCTCCCAGCCAGAACCACGCCTGCTGCCCCGCCTGCATACTGGCTCCTTCCCATGCTTGGTAACCCTGCCAGCAGGCAGGCACTGTCACTGGGGCAGAGGCAGATGTGGTAGACACTGATGAGAGGGTTTTTCTTGGCAGCTTGGTAGGGGGAGCAGAGTCGCTGATACCAGCCCTACTTATTCCAGGGTTACCCCCCATCCTTACCCATTTCACCTTGTTTGACCAGTTATCCCCAGGTAGAATCTGGGACCAGGGGCTCGGCACTCAGGGGAAAGGAAACTAGAGTGTTGTGTTTGGGGCTGGTCTGTGATTTGGGATGGGCATGTGTGGGCAGCCTACAGAGAAAGGAGAAATAGTGCCCATCTTTGACTCAGTGAGGGCTGTGGGTATAAATAAAGCAACTTTCTCTTGCCCTTGGGACCTTGTATGTGTTGTTCCCTTTGCTTGGTGTGCCTTTTCCCTGTTTCCATCTAACTACTTCTACTTGATTGTTCTTCAAGATTCTGTTCACAAATCACCACCCAGGGTCTTTCCTTCACAACCCCCTCACTAAGGCTGGTGTGGCACCTCTTCTGACTTCTGGCATTACTGTGTCCCCATCAGAGCTGGCAGTCGTCTGGGTCACAGCTGCCCTCTTGAAACTACAGAGGCAGGCATGTCCTGGTGGCCTAGCAGATCAGTGTGCTGCCTCCGGCCGGCACAAACCTCGGACATCCCAAGGATCACTTCCTGGGTCTGGGAGGAACTACCAAGATGAACAACTAAATAAAAATGCTTCTCCCTCCTCTCTCTTCCTGCCTGCATGCTCACCTTCATTCACGCCTGCATCTTTCTTTAAAAAAAAAAAAAGAAAAAGAGGCAGGGTGGTGTCCTGTTTATTTCTGAGCCTTCTATGGGCAGCATGGAACCTGGCACCTGTTGGGTACTCCTTGTCTGTTTGTTGAATGAAGTGTCCTCTGAACTTGGTCTTGGGAATGAGTAGATGGAGGGAAGAGTAAGATGAAGGTCACAGCCTGGCATATTGTGGACAGGTGACACAGGCTAGGTGTAGGGCCAATGACCAGGATTATGGGGATGCTGAGAGAAGTTCTTCAAGCAGTTTCCTGGTCTCACCAGAGGCTATGCTGGTACCTCAGAGACAGCCCTATGTCACTGCACAGGACTAGCCGGTCAGTCTGTAGTCTGTCGCGGGGCACCGTGCACAGTAAGACCTCCAAATGTTCAAATGGGAGAGTGGCTTTGCATTCTTCCTTTCAGCTCAGGCCAGTTAGGGACTGCTGCAGGCTTTCTCTGCTGTCCAGTAGTCTGTCCAGCTCTTGGGCTGGGGTTGCCCCACAGCCACGGGGCTCCGCCCAGAGCAGTGCTGCAGGAGTTCTTGCCCTGGCTGGCGTAGCAGCTGCACATACAGGGACTTCTTAGTTTGACCAAAGCAAAAGAAGGGAGTTTTGTGGTCTTTGTCCTGTCTGTGTCTCTAGCAAAGGACCTGGCATGCCCTAGATGCCTCTTAAATGAATATAGAAAGAACGAAGCCATTGAGCACATTTAGGAGCAGAAATATGAGGTTCTGGGGCTGCTGCTTTGGTCTTGGTCTAACTGGAGATAGAAGGGGGAAAGGCTAGTCTGGAATGTGGTTCTCCCAGGTAATGCTTAGAGTCTAGTGGTGCCTGTGAATGAAGGGGTGGTATTTTTCTGGAAGGGGGAAAGGGTCTTCTGGGTGGCTTTGAAAAGTAAGCAACATTTGCCAGAGGCAGACATTGAAGACAGGGACCAATTCAGCAAAGGCACTGAGGTAGGCTGGTCTGGCCTACGTTCCCAAGCTCTTGGGTGGGTGTTTCCTGACCTGAGGGAGGAGGGGTCATCCTCCTTAGACCAGCTCTTGGGGCCACACAGGCCTGGCTGGGTTCAAAACCCATCTCTAGTGCACTGAGAAACAAGTCATGGGAGAAATCCTGTTGAGGACTGAGGCATCTGCCTGCAGCCACAGGTGTTGCGAGGACAGTAACCAAAGCCTGGAGGTATGAGAATGGGTGAGGGACCCTCAGATGACTTCTGCGGAGCTGAGTTTGGTGGGGAGGGATTTCCCTAGCCTAGAGGCTACCTGGCTCCAGAACGGAGTCCCTGGGGAACCCCTTCCTTTGATCTCAGGCTGATGCTCACAATAAGTGGGGAGATTGAGGTGCCAGCTGGAATGACTATCCTGGGGGATGAGCTGCCTTCTTGGGGGTCTGGGGTTGGGAGTGTGGCGGGGGTGGTACCCAGGCTGGCCTCCAGCCTTCCCATTCTCTCCGCCGCCTTTTCCTGCTGGAGCTCATTAGCACTTGAATGGGGGGCGGGGCAATTGGGCCTCAAGTCTTCTCTTCCCACCCCTCCCCCAAGCTGGGCGAAGCTTTGTCTTGGAAAGCAGGAGTTGGAACTCCCACGCCAGTGGGTGTGAGCTGGATCTAAGCCATTTCTGACCCCCTCTGCCTCCATCCTGCCCAGTCCCACTGAGCTCAGCCTTGTCCAGGATCCCAGTGTTTATGCAGACAACTTGAGAACTACACTTGAGTACCTCTAGGACAGCAGCTAGACTGGGGCCTTGAAGTATTGCCCTGAGCTGGGAAACAGGGCTTCTTTGCAAAGGAAGTGATGCTGCAGCTCAGCTGGTGGCATCCCTGGACGGGGAGGGTGGAGAACCTTAGACAGAGGGCAGAACAGGTGGTAAGGACAGAGGCTAGGAGCTGCCGCTGGACATGGAAGTCAGGCCAGCTGGGGAGCACAGGATTCTGTGCCAGGCCCTGAGGCAGCGTTGAGCCACCCACTGTGTTTGAGTTGGAACCTAGGCTGCCAGATGGGACTTTGGCATGTTCAGGGACCCCTCTGGGCTTGTGCAGCCTGTCAGGTGTTGGCCTGGGCTGGCCTGAGCTGCAGGATCACTAAGGGCATCACTGGTGTCCTAGGCGGAGATGTTGCCCAGCAGGTGGAAGCAGGTTGTGCTGGGAGTGGGACCATGTTGGACCCCAGTGAGGTCCTCTAGCACTGCCGAGGCTGGCACTTGAGGTGTCTTGGGCCATAGGCAGCCATGCTAGTCCTGTCTCAGTCCCTGGCTGTCTCTCTCTTGGTCTCTCTTTCCGAGAAAGCCATCCATTCTTTAGGCAGGAACAGAATGAAGCTTTGTCTACAAAACTAGCCACTGAGGGTCTTGGTCTACCACACCCCTAGCAGAAGATGAGGCAATCTGATCCAGAGCCTGCATGCTGTCTCCCTGATGCCCCTTGGTGATGTGGGGGAGGCAGGACTGGGAAGATGGGGGCAAGGCCCTGGCCTGCAGGTGTCTCATCTTCCCAGCATCAGGGGAAGGGTTCCAACCTATGAGCTGAGTGAAGGAGAAAGGGATCAACTACTGGCCCACAGGTGATGGGCTGTGCCTAAACATCCTGCAAGGTGCCCCTGGGAGGGCAGAGTGAGGCCCCTGGATGGTGGCCCTGCTACCTGATTCCCTCAGGCTGCCTCCCTCAGCCGCAGAGTGGGGCGAGGCACTCTGCCCAGCCCCACCCTCTAGCCTGGAGTTCTTGTTCTTACTCAACCCCACCCTCCCTCTGATGCTTTTTGGGTCTGTGGCCATCTGGTGGTTTGGGAAGACTAATCTCCCTGGAATAACCAAATATTGGCTGGGCTGCCTGGCCCTTCAGAGTGACCTTCTGTATGCACTTCTAGGGCTTGACAGCAAGTGCCAGGCTACCCTGAGCCAAAACCTAAAGGTGGGATTGGAGAAGGCTTGTTGAAGTGTCCTGTGGCTTGGAGAGTTCTGGGGTGCCAAGACTGCCTCAGCCTCAAAATATGCAGAGGGGTATTGATGGTGTTACCTACTGTCCCCAGGTGGGAGGAGGGGCAGTGGAGCCTACATGGCAGGGCTGGGCCTCTCAGGGAAGTGGTGTCCACACCGGAGGAAAAGGAGGAAGCAGCTGGAGGAGGAGGAGCCCAAAAGAGGAAGAGGCCAGAGGGCCAGCTCTGCTCTACACTGGGGCTAGGGTGGGGGTGTGAACCCTGTCAACATCAGTGGAAGGATCTAGAAGGTGAACTCTACCTGCTCAGGCTCCTTCACATGCCCCCCTGGGCTGCCCTACTAGCCAGGCTTCACTGTCCCCATCTGCCCCAGTAACTACTGGACCCAGGGTCCCAGAGAAGGTGGCACCTCTGAGAAGGAGTCTTTGACCACAGGAAGTGGTAGCTGGAGAAGAACACTGGTGGGAGGGCTAGCAGGAAAGCAAGGGCTGCTCCTATGTTCCCCAGCGACCATTGCCCTCCAAAGCCGGAAGGCCGGCTGCAGGCCGAGATGAATGCCCGGAAATGGAGCAGCAGCCCCAGAATTAGCTCACTCTGGGTTTCCCCTGCCTGGGGGTAGAGAGAGAGGGCCTTGACTAGCTATGGAGTCCCCCCTGATACTACCCACCAGGCAGGCCTCAGTTTCCCTTTTGATGATCACAGCCACTTCCTATTACCGAGCCATAATTACAGTGTCAGTGTGGACTTTTCATGATCTTGTCTAATTTTTTTTTTTTCTTTAAAAAAAAAAAGGTACAAGCAGGAATGCAGGCGAGCAGAGACAGGCAGGCAGAAGAGAGAGGAGGAAGAAGCACTTTTTTATTTAGTTATTCATCCTGGTTGTTCCCCTGGCCCCAGGATGCAAAATTGGGTCCTTGGGATGAACGTGGACTGCACTGGCCAGAGGTGGCTGTCCAACTGCTCCTCCACCAGGGCACGCCAGTCTTGTCTAATTTAACCCTGTGAGGCTGGGACTCACATTAAACCCATTTTACTGATGGAGAAACAGAAGCTCAGGGACATTGCAAGACTTACCCAATAAGTCTTACGCCAAGATCTGACTCAGATAGTGACTTTGAGCACCTGTCCCGAACTATTGTGGTCCCTTGGGAGTCTGACTGTCAAGAATTTGTCAGGATGACAGGCAGAGGCTGTGGGATGCATGTGTACTGCATATACCTGGTAACCAGTGTCCTTGTGGCCTCAATTCCTCTTTTGGAGATTAAAAGGGGCCTTTTCTGACCTGGAGGCTGGGACTCAAGATTCTACATGAATTTTTCCTACTCAAGACCAAAAACACCTTGTATTTGTTTTTAAATCTTTATTTAGTTGTTCGTTTTGCTTTTCCAGCCCAGCCCTGGGTCTTGAACCTGGGTCTTTGGGCTGTATGTGGTCTGCACACCAGCATCTCAACCAACTGAGCCACAAGAGCATGCACTTTTTTTGTTTTAAGGAAGGGAGAAGTAGAAAAGCATTTAAGGAATGAAGGAAGAAAGAGAAGGAAGAAGTATATTTGTTGTTATTTTGGTTTTTTTTTCACCCTGGTCCCTTCTGAAACTCAGGTTCTTGGGCTTTACATAGTCCACACACTGAGCCACAGGGCATACCCTTCAAAGCCAAAAACTTGCCATGTGGCCATGGGAGATTTCATTTTAATGTAGCTGTCCCCACTTTTGCTTCCCCACCCCCCCAGCCTATGTTGCCTCACATGACTAAGGTCATAGTCAGGCAACTTAACACTTCACTTTCCCCCTAACATTATGCTTGTTCCTTCCATACCCACAGACTTTGAAAGACTGCCCAGGCCTGAGGAAGGCTCAGAGGCAATTGATGTCCAGGGTAGGGGCCCCAAGCCTGGAGTGAAGACTGGAAATTATCCAGAGAAGGGAAGCACGTTCTTGCAGAGAGCTCCACTGGGAGCGGAGGCTGCTGTGGGCCGCCGATGGGACTGTGTGGCCGCTGAGTATATCTGTGGTGGGGGCTGATCCTTATGCTCTTTGGTCTCCAAATCTTGAGTTTTGTGGCCTAATGGTCATTTCTTTTCCCCACTGGGGTTCCGCTCTGTGTTGTCAGGTTGGAAGAGGGATGAGGACTACAGCAGAATGCTCAGGCCCTCTTTGGGCTGTTACACAAGGAAGAAAATGTGCATCCTTGTGGTCACTCAAGACTTAGGGTCTCAGAGGGTTCACGCCCCCATCTAACTCACCCTGTGACCTCAGGCTGTTTTCTTCTGGTTCTGTGCCCAGGGTTGGAACCTGTGTTGTCACTGATTCTCAGCAAGGTCTCATGTCTTTAGGCACGAAACAAGCTGCTGGTGTGCACTGGGGCAGTTTGGAGTGAGTGTGAGGACCTGAGGGAGGGTATTCAGGACAGGCCCTGGATTTGGCCACTTCATTGAGGGGCGTCCTGGCTCCTCCTGTGACCTAGTCCGGTCCAGCATCTGATTCCTGTTGAGACTGAGACATGGGAGATCAACAGTGAACAGGTTTCAGGCCTCCTGTCCTCCTGGCTGCCCTTCCTTATCCAGGGCCTCAGTTTCCCTTTGTACTGTGGGCAAGATCCACTTAAGGAGACAGAGCACTGCCCTGGGAAGCCCTCTGTGTGGAGCCGGGTGCACAGAGAAGACCAACTTGTCAGTAGTAGGCTGGATCCTGGTAGTTAGTGCTTCCCTGATGGGCATTAGGCTGGCCAAAGTGGCCGACTGGAAAGGAGAGAGGTTCCAAGTTTGCTGGGGACACCTGGGGGAAAGCAAGGCCACAGTTGGGGGGGTGGGGGTTGCAGGGCTCATCCAAGACTCCATTTCCCTGCAGGCTACAGTGCCAGACAGACCCATGCTGAGCCTCCTTGGAAGGAGCCTGAGGGCCAAAGAGGAGCACCTGGAGGAAGGAAGAGACGCCAGGGGCGGGGCTTGGAGGGCCTTTGTCTGGCGGCCCCTCTTCCACTCCCTCCGCTTCCCATTGTTCCCTTGTGTGGGGAGTCTCGGTAGCGCTTCCCAAGCTCAGGAGGGGGTGATGGGTGAGGGTCCAGGCCCCTCCCCCAGCTGCCCGGAGCTGAGGCTCCTTTTCACTAACCGACGCTTCCTGGCCCTGCCCAACCCCCACCGTCTCCGCTGCGTCTCTGGCCGCCGGGCGCCCTCTGGTGGTGAGGCGTGGGGCCTTCACACCCAGGGGAGGGCGGGAGCTCTGGACGCCTGGAGCAGCCGACGGTTCTGGAGACGTGGCACCTTCCGGGACGAGAGTGACTGTCTTTGGGTGGGCTTCTAGGCTCACCCTCACCTTCCCCTCCCTGCGCCCCATTGGGTAGGGCAGGGATTTGTGGCAGTGGGGGCGGGCCTATTGCTGTGGGTTTCTGCTGGGCATCTGCCCAAGTCTACTCTGTGGTCCCAAGCAGGGCTGCTTATGAGAATCTCTGCCCTCAGGCCTGCCACGTCAGCTGGCTGCGCTCCCTTGCTCCACGTGCGCTAGGGGAGCCCACCAGCAGGCGAGCCCCTGCAGGAAGGCCTTTTACCAGCCTGCCCAGCCTTCTGAGAGTGTGGAATCAGACAGCAGTGTCTGCCATGAGGCTCCTGTGTGAGGAGACCCCTCTGTGTAGGACTGCTGGACAGTCATGAGGAAGGGAAGTGGCAAAGGACTCAGCAAAACGCAGGCAAAGGAATGACTGACTCTTGGCCCAGGTTACACAGGTACCCACAGGGAGCTACCATGCTGAGTCAGCTTGTAGCACCACACCAGTCATTGTCCTCCACTGCGCTTTGTCTGAAAGCCTCAGAAACTCCTTCAAATGAGATGGCTGCTGCGGGCCACTCTGTAGGTTGTGGGTGCAGCGAACTATGCTGCGTGGTCATTGTGGGCTGTGGGAAATGAGAGGTTTGGGCAAATCTGTATTCTTCCAAAGGGTAGAAAAATGTGCTAATAGCTTTTGTTTGAGCACTCTCCCTGTGCCAGGCACTGTGAGAAGAGCTTTGCATTTAATTCTCACCCCTAGGAGGAGATCATGGTTGTGTTCTGTTTCACAGAGGAGGTGCCAGAGAAAGGGCAGGCAGGGTACTGAAGCTCTTGGAGATCACAAGAAGGACCAGATTGGGAGCTAGATTTATGGAGGGTCTGGACCACCCTCTGGGAGAGGATCTGGAATGACCATTCAAGGCCTGGTAGCCTCTGCAGAGGGGAAACTGAAGCCAAAGAAGACAGTATCATGGGAGGGCCTCCCAGCTAGACCAAGTCATGTCTAGGAGAAGAGAGTCCAAGGTGGACAGATAGCAGTTATTTGAATGCCAGTGGCCTGTCCTCCTTGTTTAGGCAGGTGGACAGTGCTGTCTCCCTCCCCCATCTGTCCCCTCCTCCACCAGGGCCCAGCACTCCCAGAGTGGAAGCAGAGGTTCTAACAGCAGCTGCTGTTGCCCAGCTCATCGCAGCAATTACTGCCTGCCTGCTGGGGCCCAGCAGCTGCGTCAGGGGCAAGGACTGCAGAGGTTTCTTCTTTGGAAGAGGTGTAGCCCAGCAGGAACACTGAGGCTACCCTGGGGAGCCTCTGTCAGCTCCTTTGGTCTCACTCAGCTGGAGACAGAGTGCCTGGGGTGGGGGAGGCTCTGTAGGCAGAAGACTTCTGCCACCTTCTATCTGCTGAATTCCCCTACACAGTACCTTTGCTGCAATCCAGAATCAGCTAGTGACGGTCCCCCTCCTCTAAGGAGAAGGCCCAGGGCTGGGTGGGGAGAGCTAGATGCCCAGGATCAACAAGGTAGAAGGGGTGCACCCTGGTGGAGTAGTAGTTGGGTTAGCTGCCTTTGACCAGCACAGTCCACATGCATCCCAACGACCCAGGTTCACTTTCTGGGGCTGGGAGGAACAACTAAATGAACAACTAAATAAGATAAATGCTTTTTCTTATGTTTGCTGCTTGCCTGTCTGCCTGACTAGTCACCTTCATCCCTGCCTGCACTTTTCCTTAAAAAAAAAAAAGAAAGAAAGAAAAGAAAACAAGGACAAGCAAATTCTGAGTCAGACCAGCTCACCTGAGAGGGACGAGCCATCGGGCCTCAGCGGAAAGGGCCCCACTGCAGAAATGAAGAGTGGGCCGGCCGTTCTCCAGCCTTTGGACACCTGGTTTGTGGTCTGCCCAGGAGCCAGGTTTCTTGTTCCCCATGCCACCTGGGTGTCAGGCTGTGGTCCCACCAATGGCCCTGGTCCCTGATCAGCTGTCATTCTTTCTGGACCATGCCCCTGATTCTGTCCCTGTGTTCCCCCTGCTTCCTGCCTGGCTGCCAGCGCCACGCCCTTGTCCTGCTGCTCACTCATTCCTGCCTGAGTCATAGCTGCTGGGAGGACAAAGAGACCACACCGAGTCCAGGGATGGGGGCTCTGGACCTTGGTTTGTTTTGTCAAATTGGAGTCTTAAGGACCACTGCTGGAGACAGAGGATGGCTTCTACTTCTTAGCATGTGAGAGTCTTTCTGAAGGACCACTGCTGGAGACAGAGGATGGCTTCTACTTCTTAGCATGTGAGAGGCTCAAATGGGACAGGGAGGTGAGCGGTCAGGGAGCAAATGTCCTGGCTGCTGCCCTGCTTGCCCATCTTGGTATCTGCCAGATCGCCTGCTAGAAACATCAGATGCAAAGTAAGTTGGTGGGCGGGGTCACCGAGTGACCCATGTGACCTACCAAGAACATGGTCAATAGGTCAGACAGGAAAACTGGTGCTTTGGGTAGACAGGACTCCCAAAGTCACAAAAGAGGGTACAATCCTCACCTTAAACCTCAGGTCTCTTGTGTGCCCTGGACAGCTGCCGCCTGAGTCTTAGTTCTCCTGACTGGGGATAGTTTGGTTGCTCCGTCCCATCCCTTCACATCTGGGCCTCAGTCCTGAACGAGACTCCTGCTCCAGGTGTGCAACCTCTGCTCTGTGAGAGCAGGGGTCATCTGACCCTTGCGTTTATTTATTTTTAATTATTTTTATTTTTACACATTAAAATAAACTCACATGTAAAGGTTCCCCATCCCTCATATATATGTCAGCACACCCTACCCCCCACCAAATTACCAAGTGTTCTTCACCACTGTCCAGTGCTGACCCTTGTGCTTAGCTGGTCCAGTGCTGCCCTCCCTGCCCTGTGGGGTGGGCTTCAGTGATTCGACACCCCCATCAGGCCTGCTTAGGTCCGCTCCCATTTATCCACTCCACAGGTCTTCCTGTGAGGGATCCTGAGCACTCTACCAGGTATAACCCGGAGCAGGGAAGGGGCGTGCCCTGTGTCCACAGCCCACACTCAGGGCAGTGCACGGGGTCTGGCGCGTCTAGAGCCTGAGGCTAAATTGAGAGAGAACCTTGCTGTCCTAGCCCTCCACCCAGAGCCTGCACATTGCACTGGTCTGAGGACTGGACCTGGGACACAGTCAGAAGTCCAGGGATTCTAAGCAACTCATATTTGTGATGAGAGTTCAGACCCATCTCATCAGGGAAGCCTCTGGGCTATAGACATACTTAGGCCCACCCCTGTGAGGACCACAGCTGTATCTCAGTTTCTCCTCATAAGATGTGGCTCTTATCTAGAGTGGATGCAGGTAGACAGGGGCCTTAGTGTGGGGTCTGCCTGCAAAGGCAGGGAGGGAACCCAATGACAAGGGTAGCTGGGGCCTGAGGATAATGTGGCCCAACCACTGTACAGGGCACTTAGGACAGCTTCAGAAGATACTATATGGCAAGCAAGGTGGACCACCCACAGAGGGACTAGAACCAAGTGACAGCAGCCACTCTGTCTCTGCATTTGTTAAATGAGGGCGAGACAAGAACCCACTCAGGATTGCTCTGAGATGGAATGAGTGGACAGGATAGGTGTGGAATAGCATCTAACACACAATGAGCACCATTCATGGTTTTCCCAGTATGATCGTTATTGCTGGTCTTATTTCTGCTTCTTGTTAATTTGAATGGTACCGCTTTCATTCTCTGAGGTTGTCTTGATCACCTCTGGAGGATGTGTGGGCCAGAGTCCCCACCCCACTGAGCTGCTCAGAGGATCACTGCTGCAGGGGTCAGGAGGGTTGGGACGGATGTGGGGCACAGGATGGGTGCCCAGCAAAGGGAGCTGTAGGAGCAAAGGTCTAAAGGTAACAAGAGGTGGTGCTGGGCAAGTGAATGTGTGACTGTAATGATGGAGCCAGGAGCAGAGGGAGCAGACTGGGCAAAGGTGGAAAGGAACTGACCTGAACTGAGGTGCATCTTACCTGGAGGTCAGGGAGCAGCGAAGGAATAGGGTGAGACCCTGCTCCCAGCTAGAGAGATGGGATAGCCCTGGGGTCTTCACACAACCCTGCACAGACTCCTTGGGGAATGCAGGTTTCTGGACTGCACTCCCTTGAGGTCTGGCTCTGTGTGTCTGCAAAGGGACTTGGGAATCTGCTTCCACACACACCCCCCCCCCCCAAAAAAAAAATCACCCTTTATTTTTAATTAATTTTTTAAAGGAAAGGTGCTGGCAGGAATGAAGATGAGCAGGCTGGCAGAAGAGAGGAGGAAGAAGCATGTATTTTATTTATTTATTTATATTCACACTGATTGTCCCCTATCCCTACCCATGACTTGAACCCAGGGGTATATAGGGGTATATGGTGTGCACTCCTTTAAAGGAAGTTGACCCAACTGCTATTCCACAATGACACACTACCTTCTTTTACCTTTAAGAAGAAGTCAGGCAGGCCGGCAGCAAGGAAGAGAAGAAAGACACATTTTATTTAGTTATTCACTGCAAACCCAGGTCTTGGGGTTGTCTGTGTGCTATGCCCCAGGCACAAACTTAACACCTGAGCCACCAGGGCGCACCTTGAATCTACTTTTTTAAAAAAAACAACAAACACCCTTCCAGGATTCTGCAGTGTCTGAACCACTTCACTGCCCCTCCTCCTACTGGGAAACAGTAGGTAGTACCATCGCCCCGTCTGCATATTTTGAGGCTGGAGCACTCTTGACACCCCAGAATCCTCCAAGCCACAAGGACACCTCAAGAAAACCTTCTCTGGTCCCACCTTTAGGCTTTGAATCAGGCCAACCTGGCACTTGCTACTGAGTTCTGGAAGTGCACACGGAACAGTGGACAAGCTGGGCATCATCATCTTATGTGTCCCTCTGCCCTTGTGAATCCTAGCTAGGTGATCTTGTTGGGACTGCTTTTCTTAGCCAAAATGTCCTTGACTATAAAGTGAGAACAGGAATACTTGATGTTTGTGAGGCTGCTATAACAACTATGGGGAAGAGTGCCAGCGAACCCCTCCACCTGGTCAGGGAGAAATATAGGGTGGAGCTCTGCCAGGCCAATGAAGCTTCTTGAATCAGTATAGGGCAGTGCGTGCGTGCGTGTCTCTTATCTCCCAGATCCTGGTCTCCATCTGCTCAGGGCAGACATGGGACCAGAGGGCTGGGCCTTGGGCCATGTCTGGGAGACAGCCCCAGTCCGGGACCTCGGTAGCTACGATTCAGAGTATGGGGAGAAGAGGAGCCATGCTGGGGCATTGTGTGGGTGAGCACCAATGTGTGACGGGGCTTCATTCATATGGGGTCAGCCTCAAGTCTCCAGCCATGGCCCTTGAACTTAATCTGGGCGGTGGGGAGCCATGGGGGACAGAGGAGCTTATGGAAAGGAAAGGCCTGGGAGAAGTTCACCATGGAATGTAGTGGCCTTGACCACTATGACCCTGCCAGCTGTACCTGATAATCATACTGCCCACCAGACCTGTCCATCTCACTGTGCAGTTGGTGGGGTGGGAGAAGTTCTGCCTCGGGCAACCAGTGATTGGGCCTGCCCCCTGACCACCTGTGCCCTCTCTTCCAGGTGCCGGGGAGTCAGGGAAGAGCACCATTGTCAAGCAGATGAAGTAAGTGCTGTGTGCAGGAGGCAGCCTCCAAACCTGAATTTCCCCTCTTTCTTTGGGCCTGTAGTGCTTCCCAAGTACAGGCTTGGGACCGTCTCAGAGGTAGTCTTTCCTTCTCAAGTTCCAAAGGCCAGGCAGTTTTCTCCTCTCTGAAGTAGGCCCCTGCAGGCCCAGCAGTCTCAGGTGACCATGTGAGGTCCCTGTACCCCTGTGGACCCTAACCCCTGACCCCTGGCTGCCAGGATCATCCACGAGGACGGCTACTCAGAGGAGGAATGCCGGCAGTACCGGGCAGTCGTCTATAGCAACACCATCCAGTCCATCATGGCCATCGTCAAAGCCATGGGCAACCTGCAGATTGACTTTGCCGACACCTCTCGCGCGGTATGTGGACTCCCCCCAACCCTGCCTACTCCCCAAAGTCTGGAGAGCAAGTCTTGCCTGGGGAATCTGAGAATACCTGGGCCTCGTTCCAGAGGCCTTCCTGCCTCTGACGGATGGGGTAGGGGTGTGATCCTGCGACTGGCTGACCACCTACTGCTGTGCCCAGGACGACGCCAGGCAGCTGTTTGCGCTGTCTTGCACAGCTGAGGAGCAGGGCGTTCTCCCGGAGGACCTGTCTGGTGTCATCCGGAGGCTCTGGGCTGACCATGGTGTGCAGGCCTGTTTTGGCCGCTCTCGGGAGTACCAGCTCAACGATTCCGCTGCCTAGTGAGTACTCGGGAGGCTGGGCAGGCTGGGGGAGGCTGAACTGGAGGGCCTGAGCACTCCGAAGGATACTGTTGGTCTCTGTTTATGAAGCTGGTGACTGTCAACCAAGGCTTTGGTGACTTGATTTGGAGTAGAGAGTCCATGGTATTGAATGACCAGGAGGTACAGGGCCTGGGACAGGCAGGTGGCTTCTAGAATACATCTCCGGGCCAATCTGATCTATCCAATCTGCACAATCATTCTAAACAACATTTGTTGCCACCTGCTCTGTGCCAGGCCCTGTGCAAGGGTTTAGTGATGAGTGGAGCAGACAAGTCCCCAAGCAGTGACAGTCAGGGTATCAGGTCATTGTGGGGAGTGGGGTAGATCCAGAGGACGAGTGAAGGAAGGGGTTCCCAGGAGGGGCATCGCAGGCAAAATCCTGGGGGGAGCAGAGTGCTGGCTTGAAATCACAGGATGTTCAGCCTGGCTGGAAAGGGAGACAGGGGAAAAGGTTATCTGGGGGTGGCAGGAAGGTTGTATAGGTAGGATCTCAGCTTTGATCTTCATTGGCCCAAGACTGAGCCCAGGACTCAGGAGTCACAGAGGACCAGCCACAGGGTTACGCTCTGAACTCCTTTTCCAAAGTACCTCCCATGTGCCAGGTCTGATGCAGGGCATTGAGCACCCCACAGGGACAGACAGGACAGACAGGCTGATGTACAGACTTTTGGTTGCAGGGCTATAGGGGACTCTGGATGGTGCCACTCAGACAGGTTGTACTCTCACCTCCCCACACCTCTGCCTGTTCTTCTGTCTGGAACATGTTCCCCACCCACTGCCATCCAATCCCGAGTCTCCCAGAGGGGATTGGCCCTTGTAAGGGTGGGTGGCAGTGGGTCTTGCCTGTCCCTGATTCCTGAGCCCTGCCCCCATCACATGGACAGCCCTCCCACCCCCTTGCAGCAGCCAAATGACCTTGTGGGTGCATACCCCCCCGCAGGAGTTGCCGGCTTGCAGCCAACACTGTGGGAGCCTCTAAGCCTCAGTGCTGTGCCTCCCAGGGGTCGTGGATGTTCAGTCTAGTAGCGCTTGTGAGCCCTGGAGGACGGGAAGGAGTGGGTGCTGTCAGCCAGTGCCACCCAGGATTCTCAGCGACGGGGATAGAACCACTTCCAGTCTACTTCCACTCCTCTGGCTACCTGTTTTTCATTCTGCAGACATTAAGTGCCCACTCTGCCCAGCACTGTTCAGGGTGTGGGGATTGAGCAGTGAACACAGGCTCTGCTCTCCTGGGGGAAGGCTTCCACCTTGACAAGATCACCCAGAGGTGGGGGCACATTGGAGCATTACCTCAGGGATCAGGGATACTCAGCCCTCTGCATAGCAACCCCTCAAGGCTGCTGTGGGCCTGCGGGTCCCTGGGCTGAGCTAACCTTTCGGAGAGAAGGGAGGGGCTGGTGTGGAGCCCACCATGAGGCTTTCAGACTAGCTGGGGCGGGGCATGGTATGCAGGTCACAGCACATGCAGGTCACAGCACATGCGTCATGGTCCCCCATGGCACTTCCTGTTTTTCTGTTCTGTTCCTGCATCTCTGAGGTCATTTCCCTCTGACCCAGCTGCTGGTGGGAGCCAAGGGCTGGCCCCAGCTGCCCTCCCCAGAAGCGAGACATTGGCACTGGGCAGTGCTCTGAGGGCCCAGCCCCTGGGGAAGCAAGGATATTGAAGCAGGAACAGATCCCAGGGCCTGGCAGGGGCAGCACTGATGCTAATTAAGAGCTGGTAATATGGAACCCTTGGGACCCCTGCCAAGCAGGTGTCCGTGCTTTCCCCCTGAGGAGCCCAAATTTTATTGGGTGTTAGGCAAAGAGCCCATGGGCCTGGCAAGCCCCAACCTGTCTAGCCTGCATGTCAGGCAGCTCTGTGGCGGGTGCCATAATTGTACCGATTAGCATCCCGAATCCCTCGCTGAAGGACTAATTTCTCCCCAGCCTGGCCTCCTGCCCCTTGTCTGAAGCTCCACCACTCTGGATCCTGTCCGAAGCAGGCCTGGCTCAGACTTGGGTGCTGGCGCTTGGTTGGCCAGCCACACAACCGTCCCTGCTCTCAGGTTATTCCACAGGCAGGAGGGTTCTGAATCTAGTTTTCTCATCTGAGTAGTAAATGCAATACAGGCAAGGGTTAAAGAGGCAAGGGCTTTGACTGAAAAATGAAGGGACAAGAGGGAAACGGGCCTTGGGCTGCTGGCCAGGGTCCAAGTAAGGCGGCCCCATGCTGACCTGTGTACACCCCCCCTCCCCAGCTACCTGAATGACCTAGAGCGCATCGCACAGAGTGACTACATCCCAACGCAACAGGATGTGCTGCGGACCCGAGTGAAGACCACTGGCATTGTGGAAACACACTTCACCTTCAAGGACCTACACTTCAAGTGAGCGGGCTTATAGGCAGGGTGGAGGGGGCAGCACCTGCCTGCCTTTGGGGTGACAGAGGGACCCTCACTCCAGGGCCTGCTGATGGCTGTATTGGGGAGGGAGGGGCTGGTCCAAGATCCCCCAGCTCTACTCTGAGGTTTTTCTTAAGGCTGTGTGGTTGCCAGTGACTCACAGCCTCTGCTGACCCTGCCCTCTGTGCTGCGGCCTGTCCAGACACGCTCTGGCCTAGAAACGGGTGAGTTGACCAGCATGGATGACTCTGTGAAGGCAGCTGTCCCACTCTGAGCAGGCACCTGTTCCCAGTTGACCAACTATGAAATGGCACAGAGACCCTCTCCCAGAACCACCTTCTCTGGGTAAGTAGGGTGACCCTGTGTCCACAGGATGTTCGATGTGGGCGGTCAGCGGTCTGAGAGGAAGAAGTGGATCCACTGCTTTGAGGGTGTCACAGCCATCATCTTCTGCGTAGCCTTGAGCGCCTATGACCTGGTGCTAGCTGAGGATGAGGAGATGGTGAGGCCAAGAGGCCACTGGGAGGGGTGAGGGTGGAGCGGTGGCTGGCGCTGACCCTGCTGTCCTGTCCCCAGAACCGCATGCATGAGAGCATGAAGCTGTTTGACAGCATCTGTAACAACAAGTGGTTCACGGACACGTCCATCATCCTCTTCCTCAACAAGAAGGACCTGTTTGAGGAGAAGATCACACACAGTCCCTTGACCATCTGCTTCCCTGAGTACACAGGTGTGGGGACGGGGCCTCTGGGGAGGAGCCGGTGGTGACCAGGTGGCCCACAGGCGCCCCCTGCTGGAAAGAAGAGAACACGTGCTGATGGCTCATGCACACATTTGCCCCTGCAGACACGGTCCTTAGCACACTCTCACTTACGTGCGCCACAATAGGGGCCCTCTACACACTCAGATGTGCATGTGCAGCACACATGTCGTCCTGTGCCTGTGTGTACGCACGTTCTCTGCGTGTGGGCTCACAGGTACAGAACTTGACTCTGGGATGGGCCCGCCTGCATGCAAGCAGCACCCGTCCTCACCAGTTGCCTTCCACAGGGGCCAACAAGTACGATGAGGCAGCCAGTTACATCCAGAGTAAGTTTGAGGACCTGAACAAGCGCAAAGACACCAAGGAGATCTACACGCACTTCACATGTGCCACCGACACCAAGAACGTGCAGTTTGTGTTCGACGCTGTCACTGACGTCATCATCAAGAATAACCTGAAGGACTGCGGCCTCTTCTGAGGGGTGGCTGCGGGGCCTGGCGGGATGGTGAGCCAGAGGGGCTGGACAGGGCACCTGGGGAGGGCCCAGTGGGGGTGGTGAGCCCCGGCACCCTGTAGGAGACCAGAAGACAAGGGGGCAGCTCAGCGTAGTGAGTCTGGAGGGCAGCCAAGTGCAGGACCGAGGAGGCAGCCCTGGGCTCCATTCTGCCCAGACAGAAGCACCTGGCCATGCCTGGGACAAAACTAGGGCCTGTCCTCACCTACCTGGGAGAAAACTCACTTCCTTAGCCACCCTGCCATTCAGTATGTCTGCATTCGTCCCTGCTCTCTCCCTTAGACCTGAGGGTCTTGGCCCTACTGGCCCTACCAGCCCTGGGGAACATGTGGAGGACTCTGTCAGAGCTATTGGCTCCCCTCCCCCACGTAACCCAGCAACAGACTCTGGCTCCTGAGCAGCCAGGCCTCTGTGTCCCTGGTAACAAGTGGGTTGGAAAAAAAGGAGAGGTCATTGTCTAGAGAGGCAGGAGAAGCACACACTTGCTACCTCCCGACTCATACCCTGACTGTCCCCCACCTCCAGGGCCGCCGCTGACTCTGCTCCCCCAAGCCCTTGAGGAAGATGGGGGCAAGAGGACCACGCTTCCCACCTGTCCCCCCCCCAGCCGCTTTTCCCCTTTCTTTTCTGTTCTCGGCTCCTGCATCCCCAACCTGAGCTCCAGAGGTTTAGGGGAGGAGTTGCCATCGGCCTCCCAGTTTGAAGCCCATTCTTGTCCCAGGTGCTGGGAATGACCGTGGTACCCCCTCCTGGACATCTGTTTCGGGTTTGACCATTGTTTTGTTCTGTGATGGGGAAGGGGGAGCACATGCTGAGTCTCTCGAGGCCTGTCTGGAGGGGTACCCATTTCTCCAGCCTGGGACCCCTGGCGTCACCCAACACCAGCCCCTGACCCAGCCTAAGTCCAAATGTTTACAGGGAGCCTCCTGCCCATCCCACCCTCCTAGCCGCTTGGAGGCCCCCAAAGGAAAAAGCACAAGAAGCGTAAAGACACCACCATTCCTGGAGACCACAGTCCACCTGCTCATTCTCGTAGTTTTTTTTAAAAAAAAAGGAAGAAAGAAAGAAAAAGCAAAGATGAAAAAGAAAACTGCGAACCTAGAAAAATTTTTGGAGAAAACCTATTTAAAACTGTCAGATAGATCCTGACCAGCGCCCACCCAACCCCCTTCCAGTGATTCCGTGCCTTGAGTGTGTCTGTGTGTTTACACCCATCCCTCTGCTGGCTGCCCGCTGTGTGGGTGGCACCCCCGCCCTGCCCTCTACGGAGTTGGGTTCCAAGGGCTGTTCTAGACAACTGCCAATGTCACTGAGGGCCTCATCCTAGTGGCCCTGGGCCCTGGCTCCATTAACGTAAATGTAGCTCCTTAGCGCTAACCTAGGAACCGCTGCTGCCTGCCGAGGGGCCCTGCCCCTCATGCCCTTGCCCCAGGCCCGGATCCTTCAGCGTTGAACACTTCCTTGCTTTTTTCACGTTTTATGGAATTGTTCACCTGGTTTGAAATAATAAAATGTAGAAAGAAAAAAAATACCAAGAACTGCTTGGAATTCTTTTCTCCCAGGGGAAGGGACCCGAGGCTAAGACTTGTCATCTGGACCTGAATCCTCACTTGCAGCAGGACCCTGAGCGCAAACCCCATGCTTCTTGATTCAGTTTAAACTTGGACTTGTCATCTTTATTCTGGGGCCTGCATGCCTCTCCTCAGCACCTTTTGGGGCTGGGGCAGGGCAGCAGATTTCTTATGGAACTTCTTCCACATTGGGTAGCAAGAGAGGGTGTCCTGTGACTCAAGCACAGAAGGAAAAGATGATTTCTGACCTCCCAGGCCCCAGGCTGACAGCGTGAGTTACCAAAGTGTCACACCTGCTAGGTGCCCTTTGCATGACCCCGCCTCCAATCTGAGAGGTTGTCCAGAGCCCTGCCCAGAACTGAGAGCCCTTGGGCTTAACGAAACAAAGTTGGGACCAGTAGGGATCTCAAGGAGTGTTCAGAAGGTCTCTGCCCCCCGAGTTCCCCCTCCAAACTAGAGGCAGGCAAGGAAACTACTTCATTGTGAGGGTAACCACAGATCAAGGGGTGCAGAGGCTTCTACGCACTGTGCTGGAGAAGGCTATAGAAGATGAGAGCACTAGGGTTCGCTGTGGGGTGGGTCCTGAGAAACAGGCTTAACGCCTGCCCTGGACCGGGACCCGCTCAGTCTAAAGAAGACCTCTGGGCGGGGCTCGCATTGCGAGCTCTTCCACCTTCTACCGCCAGAGGGCGGCGCAGCCCGTGCTCGACCCCGTCGCGCTGGTCACGGAGGCTGACGTCATCAGACCCTGCGGAGGCCGCGGGGCACAAAGGCAGCTTTGTAGGATCACGGCGGCTCCGCGCCTGTGACCGGACAAAGCTGCTAGGGTTGGGGTCGGCGCCGCGGAGGCGGGGAGGACCGAGAAGGGGGAAGGAAGGGAGGGGCCGGGGATCCCGGACCCCGCCTCCGCACACCTGCCAGTAGTAACCCATCCTCCCGCAGCCTCGGGGCTGAGTTCTGGCTGGAGATGAGAGGCTGCTGCTGTCCCATCGGAAGGAGATGAATGCCCCCAGCCCCCATCTCCGCCCCAGTTCCTCGGGCCTTTCCTGCTATCCTTTCCTCAGAGGGCCCTCGAAAGCAACGGGCTGTGGGCCTACTGACAAGGACAGGATCCAGAGTCCAGCCCAGGACCTTCAGGAGACCCCGCTGAGCCAGCCACAGATTTGAGCGTGGCACTGGAGCTCCAGGGTCTTGATGCCGCCCAGCAGGAAGCAGGAGCCGGAGATGGTTCCTTCCTTTCCTCCTGAGGGAAAACCCTGCACAGAAGGACCATTGAGGGTCTGGCATTGTCTGCTTGATGCACCGGTGCCTCCCTCCCTGGGTGGGCCATGCAGGAGTCTGGCCAGGATCCCCTTGTACCCCTGCTTGGCAGTGGATCTGGGTGGAGTCCTGGCAAGCAGGGTTTCCCTAAATGCAGACAGCTGGGCCCCCACCTGCCCAGAGCCCTCCTGCCCCGCCTTTGATTTCTAGGGCATAAGGCTCCATTGTCCCATCACTAGCGGGGGTGGCCTCTCAATTCCCCTTGTCTTTGACAGTTGGGAAATTCCCAGTCATGAGGGGCAACAGGCAGAGAAGGATCCACAGGTGTCTGCACCCCAACTGGATGGACTCCATGAGGTTGTTGACTCCTGAGGATCCCCTACTGCCTGGAGCTGTCCATGGCTGGGCCTCAGCCATCCCTCATTCCTAGGAGTAACAGGGTGAGGGGAGCCAGAAAGTCAGTACTCCCCGGCCCAGAGCTCTCAACCTAAGGAGGCCCATCCATCTTCCTGGCTCTCAGCATGGGCAGTTACAATTATGTGGCTTGGGACCCTTAGCCAAACAGGCAGAGGCAGGCACGGACCCAGGCTCCTGTTCTCAGACTAAGTCTACAGATCTGAGTGAGGTGGGCTATCTCCAGTCATTGGGTACCATCATGAGGCTTATTCACCTCCCAGAAGGCCCACCCCATTCCAAAATAGTTGCTCAGCCTACTGAGGTGGTGTCACTCTTGGTATTTTTAACCCATTTGGGAAAGAGGGGTGACAGCTGGGAAGAGAATAAGATAAACTCAGTGTCTGAGAGGCCTGAAGGGGAGGGTGTAAGGAGACCTTTGAGGAGGATCCAGGCAGACAGCAACTTCCCAGTTCCTCTTACCCAGATGCCCCTCAGCATGTGTGTGTGGAGGCCCAGATGGCCAGGTGCAGAATGGGGAGAGGTCCCAATTAGAACCAGAGTCTCTGAGGCTGCAGGGGTTGCCATGGCCTGGAAGAGCCCTTCCCTGTGTTTTAGGGCAGCCCCATGGTTTCCTCAGATGTCAGGAAAACCTCCAACTCCCCCAAGACTCAAGAGTGCCAAGTCAGTCACAAAGGCTGGAGGATATAAAGCCTGACTCCACCCACCTAGCCTGTGCCATGGCCAGTCAAGTGTCTACTGCCCTGGGCATAAGGGAAGTGGGTGGCTTCTCTTGACTGAGTTCTGCCTGCAGAGCCACTCCTAAACAGCTGACCCCAATCCTTGTATCTTTTTCCCTAAAAGAGATCCTAGGGGACCTTGTCTTTACTGTGGGGCTGTTCATCTCCTTAATAGCTTCCTTGAACACCTAAGAGGTTAAGCCAGCCCTCATCACACACCCAAGGAGGGCCCCGAGTCAGCTGGGGTATGTGTGCAGCTATGTGACAGCAAGTGTACCCATACCTGCCAGCCACTCAGCTCCTCCAGTAATCCCACAGTGATAGGCACCAGTGCTCTAGGGTGCAGGCCCCTCCCCACCTCCCTGCCTTGCTTTCTCCCCTTACATGAGTTGCAGCCCCACAGTGATCTTGGTTAGGAAAAAAATCAGTTTGACATCCCTTTCTGACCTCACTGTGAAGGGGGTTAAGACCTAAGGGGCTGGTGCAAGGTCAAGGAGAGGCCTGAGGGGTTGTGCTTCATTGGTCCCCCATCTCCACTTAGGAGTCACAGGAAGGTGGAAGTGCTTCCTGCAGGCTCTGTCTCCTGCCTCCCAGTGCATGTCCTCTGCTGGGCCCTGAGGCCCCAGAGGCTGAAATCTACTGTGAGAGGAGTCTGGGGCTTCAGAGAGGAAGTGTGATACCCAAGCAGTGGCTACTGAATGGTGAGGGGGAGTCTAACAGATGGCTTAAGCGATGGAGGGCAGAGCCCAAACGAAAAACTGCCTCCTCCCAGAAATGGGGTAGCTAGAGTACCAGCAGGATTGGGCATTGGTGGGAGCTAAGCCAGGGGGTGCTGGTGTGAGTGCTGGGCTGGGAGCCTGAGATTCCTCCAAGCCTCATTGAGCTCTTAAGAGTCCGGGGCTGAGGAGGCAGTGGGAAGAACAGTGACCTAAAGACAAATGGGACACAGCCTAGGGGTCAGGGGTCAGGCTTCAAGCTGCAGGGGAGAGGTGGGGCCTTTTCCATCCTAAGCTGTTGGAAAGGGAAGACCTCCGGGGTGGGAAGACTACGGAGTCTACAGTGCTAGGAGGGGAGGAGGGTCGAGGAAGTTCCGGTGCTGGGGGCAGAAAAGGGGACCAGAGGGAGCTGAGCCTGAGACTAGCCCTGTGAACTGAGTGAAGAGGAGGCAGTGAATGGTGTCAGGCTTTTAAGCCTGGATGCCACAGGATGCCACGTGCTGGGGAGGGGTGGAGTGGGGTGGCAAACAGTGCACACCTGTGTACCTGGTGTGCCAGACACCTGGGTCAACCTTTACGACCCCTAGGCAAGAGAGGGGTGTGATCTGAGCGGTTCAGTTTCCCACTCCGGACTCACAGCTGGTGAGATGGTGAGGGAGCAGCAGTCAGAGTTCAAACCCACCCTTCGGGGGGCTACCTGAGATAGCGTCCAGGGGCTGACTCGGTCTACCCTATCAGAGCATCCCAAGCCCCCCAACCTTCAAGGAGACTCTCTGGCATCCCAACAAGGAATGCAGCATTATGTTAATGTACGTTAATGAGGAGAGCCACAGGAGTCTCTAGGGTTCCTGGCTCCCCTCCCCCTTGCTATAGAGAAAGGGAGGAGGGAAGCCACTCCCCTGCCCCTGTACTCCCCTCCCCCACCCCCTGCTAGGCAATGAGGAAAACAGGAGTAAAGAGCTGTGATGTGGCTGGTGGGGGGGGGCCGCCCCATCTCAGAGGGGCTGACCTCAGTCCGGGAGGAATGTGCTGGAGGAGGAGGGCCGGGCGGAGCGCATGGGGGTAGGGCCACTGTTAGAGGCCCAGGGTTCCTCTTGGCCCCTCCCTCAGCCCCTCCACCTCAGCTCTGACATGGCCCTCAGAAGGCGAGGGGCGCAAGCAAGGAGGGGAGGAGCTGATCCTTTCAAAAAGGTGGGCCAGGGGTCCCCTGGGAGCATGGAAACCAGGCTGGAGTGGGTGAGGGAGATGGCCCTGGGGTGGACGGTAGAGCGTCAGGGTCATCCGGTGCAGGTTCTCCAGGCCCACTTCCCACCACCCTCCTTCCCTTGCCTCAGTCCCAAGGGTAGTTCGTCCTAGTACCCACGTGGCCAGAGCAGAGCATGGTTGTGACCAGCCTTGATGGCTAAACCAGGTGTGAGTGCAGTGCCAAGGCCTGACCCAGCCCAGGCTGGCCCCTGGGAGGGGTGGCTGTAATCTTCCTCAGATGGTCTACCCCAGCTGCCCCCAGGCACAGGGCAAGGGGTCAGCCCAGCTGATGATGAAGGGTGGGGAGGCAGGTGCTTGGACTTGGCAGAATAATCCAGTTATTTCCAGAAGGAAAAAACAAGGCCACTGGAAGGCAGCGCCGGGATGGGAACCAGGCAGGCTTTGTCCATGGATACTCTGGCAAAGAACATGGGGTGACCCTAGGGTAGGGCTACAGGCAAGAGCAGGGACCGCACCTGCCTCCACTGGTTATCTGATTTTGTTGAGCCCTAGGCTCAGGTTGCCTGATTTCAGAATTTGGGGGGCACTTCCAGAACCCTAGTGTGATCCACAGTCATGACTGTGCTCCTAGAGTACCAGCTCCAGGAGCCCCTTCTCGGGGTTGCCATACACTTGGACCTGGGACTGAGGCTCACCAGAGGGCCCAGTGGGGATAGGGATTACTTGAGCACCTACCCTTGGGGCTCTTTCTTCCTGCTCAAAGGGGAACACATCTGAAGGAGGGAGGGCCATGCCAAAGGCTCAGGTGGGCCCTGGTAGCCCAGTCAGCTCCTTTGGGTGTCGAGACCCAGCATGTTGGACAGATGGTCTGGGGGTCCCGGTCCATCTCCCCGTATCAACCCAGTGCTGGGAGAGAATGAAACAGGCTGGGACCCTGGGTCTGAAGAACTCAGTGCAGGAGGGGCAGGAGGGCCACAGTACAGCAGCTGGTGGGGGGCGGGCTGAGGGGGCCTCAAAGTCACTTGGCTGCTTGGATGGAAAATTGTAAACAGCTGAAGAATTTTGTTTGCTTGCATGTGGCCAAGGGAGTCTGCCCAGGTCCAAGGAGAGTGCCTAAGAGGAAGGAGAAGCTAGATCCTGGAATCCCAGGAGCCCAGCCAGGGATGTGGCCCTCGGCAGCTCCCCCTACTGAAGATTCTCGGTCCTCCCACTGACCCCCACCACCCTGGGCTGGCTGGTCCAAGATCTCTAGGTCCCGAGGCTCAGGAAAGAACAGGCCCCACTGTGTTTAGGTACAGGCACTGCTACACCAGGGGTCTTGGCAGGAGGTGGGCAGCACAACTTGAGGGTGCAGTCGGGTGCCTTTTGGGCAGTCAGGAGAGGAAGCCCATCTTCAGGCTGTGGTGTTCTCATGCAGGTGGTCGTGAGGACCCCACTGGGACATGGTCAACATTCAGCCCCTCCAAAGAAGTATAAATAAGATGTGTCCACCGGGCAGAGAGCTGGGCCAAGATGCCTGACCCCTCCCAACTGAGATGCTGAGGTGCAGGGCCCCTGTCCTACCTGTAAAGCCCCCTCAGATACTGCCCTCGTTCTCCAGCCTTCACCAAGGAAGAAAGCCTGGAGGCAGGGAGGTCACAGAGAACACACTTCACCTCCTGGCAGAGATGCAGGGCCACCCTCAGGACCCAGTCTCTGGATGGGTCCACACCCCGAAGTGCAGACGTGAGACTCCGTGGCCCTCTTGCCTCTGCTGATTGGCCGCCTGGCCCTCTCCGGCCCTCCTCTCTGCCCCTGACTGGACTGGCCGTCACTGCCAGCCAAGTGGCAGAAGTACTAAGTGGCCCAAGTGGTCAAGGACTGGAAGCTCATCCGACCTCTTCCTTGACCTCCCACCTTCCCATCCCAGCCGGCTTCTGGGAACTGAGGTGGCAGCTGAGCCCCTCACCCCTCTCCAGCTCCCCAGCTGTGGAGGGACAGGTGAGGAATCTGAGTCCCTGGGGTGCCCTAAAGGGGCACTGAGAGCCACTTAGGGCTGGGTGGGGGTGGGGTGTCTCTGTTGCATCTTCCTCCTTTAACTTAAGTGCTGCCCCCCTTGGGGCACCTTTCAGTTCTGAGTCAAGACAGAGGAGGGGTCATCTCTACCTGACCCTCCCCTTGTGCCCGCTCAGTCGGCCCAGCCACCCTCTCCAGCCATCCCGGCTGCCTGCCCGGTCACCTGATCCGCCCTGTAAACTTGACGGCAAGTGGGGCGTTGGCTGGCTTAGTGGGGGCGGGGGCTGCTCCTTAAAGGGGCCGTCAGAGGGTGCCCTGCGGCCCCTAGGCCTCTCCCTTCTCCTGGATAAGCGGGGCTAGGGTGTGTGGACGGTAGGAAGGCAGCTGGTGTTTTGGCGTGGCAGACCTCACAGGCCCAGAAGATTCTAGAGGAGTGAGTGGCAAGTGTTGGGGGAGGGAAAGGGGAAGAAGGTGGGAGTCCTGGCATGGGAGGGGAACAGGAGCTGTCATTTGGGAGGTGGTCTGGAAGGTGCCCCAGCAGCTGAGCCTCTTATTTGACCCACCCCAGGACCTTACCCCATGCCAGGACTGCCAGGGCTCTCATGCCTGACACCTGCCAATCAGCTTCTGGGAAGGATGGTGGGCACCACAATCAGAGTGCAAGCCCCATCTGAGGGGTCCGGGAGGGCTCTGGCTCTGAGAAGGGGCTCAAAGATGGAGAAACCCTGACAGCAAAGGCAGGGGAGGGAGAAGAGGCTCAGCAAAGACTGGGGGCTGAGAGTTCCCCGACCCCCAGCCTGGAGGGGAGAGACTGCCTCAGATTCTTGGCTCCCCCACACACCATCCCTCTGAATTCTGAGCTCGCAGAATTTCTCTGTGTGCTCAGCGCTTTCCACCCTCTGGGGTGGGGAGAGTGAGGTCAAGCCCAAAGCTAGAGCTGCTAGCGCAGACTGTGGGCACAGGGAGATTTTGCCAGCCCCAATGGGGGCCCAGAATCTCTGGGGCAGCATGTCTCCCCCTGAGCACTGGGTTTCAGGAGTGTCAGCACTGCAGGTGGTGATGGACACTGCAGTTGTATTTGCTCGCCTGCAAGTCCAGAGAGACAGGCATCCACTGGTGTGTGCACGTGTGTCTACCTTGTACACACAGCACACACAGCACACAGCCGAGCACACTGAATAGACGTGTGCGCTGTGGGTCGCCATGCCTCACGGCTGCAGAACAAGCCACACAGTTTCCCGCACTCACACACGTGCACTGCGTGCCCGCTCAGTCGGCCCAGCCACCCTCTCCAGCCGTCCTGGCTGGAGATAAGCAAAGGGACCCTCAGAAACACATTCCGGTGCACAGGGGCCCACACTATTGGCTCCAGCCCCCAGGATGTCTCTGTCTCTCTGTGGCTTGTGTGCGCGCAGCCACCCAGTCCTGTTGCTCTCCCTCCCATGACCACTTCGCTTTGTTCCTTGCACTGGGCACCTCTGAAATGACTGCACCCATCAGAGTCCTTGTGGGCATGTTGCCTCTTTGGCATGGGGATCTTGTCTGTGGCCCTCACCCCAGACCCAGGCTGGCAGAGTAGGCGCATAGAGTCTGTGAATTAATGTCTGCGAGTGTATTTGAGAGGGAGGGCGGGTTTCAGGGGAGGGTGACGTGGTGGAGCGGGTGCCTGCCAGTGCGGGGGTGACCCTGAGGGTGTGCCCAGCGTGGGTGTGTCTGTGATTGTGGCTGGGCTGGGCACCCTCTGAGGGAGGGGAGGTCTCCCAAGTGGAATGCGACCCCCCAGCCTCTTACCCTAGGGGCTGTAATCTGATCCCTGAGGACTCCCCCTAGTCTCCCGCCCTTGCCCTCCCTGCAACTCCTCTTCCAGATCCCGGGGCAGAGTCCAGGGCGGCTCAAGGCTCCTCCACACATGCCCGCTGAACCCTGAGCGCCCTGAGCTGCTGGGATGGGGCGGGCTGAGGCTGCCGCCATGATCCCTGGCCTGGCCCTGATCTGGGCAGCAGTACTGGGGGATGCTGCTCCCAGCTCCCCACGTCTTCGGCTCTCCTTCCAAGGTAGGTGCACCTTGCAGGCGGGAGGACCCAGCTGGGTAGTGGGGCGGGGGTGGGGAGGGTGTGGAGTAACCCGGTGTTGGTAGGTGCCGCTGTGTTTGGTGTGGCGCCATGTGTGCCTCTGGACCTGGAGCGGATTGGGGGCACACGCAGGCCATCTCCAGTTAACCCTGTCCTGGCCTCAGCCACTTTCACTGCCACATTCTCCTCTTGCTTTCCCAGAAAGACCCCTCTGTCCCCATGGCACCAGTCCCTCTCCTACTCCCAACTAGGCCAAGCCTCTGCTGCAGAGCAATGGGGAAGTTGAGGTGTGGGGGCCATCTGAGCCTTCTTTCCACACCTCCCACATAGAGTGGTTCCTAGGCAGTGGCACTGCAATGAGTTCAGGGTGGTGGCAGAGAAGAACCACCAGCCTGACTCTGGGGTTGGGGTTCCGACTGTTCATACATGCCCAGCCTCCTCCAGAACCCTGGCGTCCACACGCCAGGCCTCCCAGTGTGCCCGCCTGGAGACAGTGCTAGTCCGAGCACGCCAGTCTCGACCTACTTTCCCCTGAGGGGAGCAGGGGCTGCTGCACTGCCCACCCTCATTGCCCCACACCTGGGTGGGCCTGCCTTCCCGGCTATAAACTCACACATGTGTAAATTCACATGTGTGAGGGCCAGGTCACTTGCACCGCTTTGGCCTAGGGGAAGCTTCTAGTACGGCTGGTGAAACCTCAGTGCTGCCCCCACCCTGCAGAGCTCCAGGCCCGGCATGGTCTCCGGACTTTCAGGCTGGAGCGGACCTGCTGCTACGAGGCTTTGCTGGTGGATGAAGAGCGCGGACGCCTATTTGTGGGGGCTGAGAACCATGTGGCCTCCCTCAACCTGGACAATATCAGCAAGCGGGCCAAGAAGGTGCCAGGGCCCCCGGACTCAGCACTGCCCAGGGGCCTATGTCAGACCACCTGACGAAACTTGGAGGGGGGTCCCCAAATGGAGAACATTCCAAATCTCTGACCTGTGCTTCCTTCCCCAACCTCTCCATAGTTGGCCTGGCCGGCCCGTGTCGAATGGCGAGAGGAGTGCAACTGGGCGGGGAAGGACATCAGTGTGAGTGTTGGCTGCCCATGGTGGTGGGGGGGTCAGGGGAGGGTCAGCCCCTCACTCTATAGAGGGGCCAGTGCTAAAACAGAAGCCTGCCTGTTCTGGCCTGGATGGGGTGTGGGGTGGTGGTGTCAGGTGAGGTGACTGATCTGGAGGTAGTGAGTCAGGGTGGGGGCTCATGTGATTCTTCTTGGGGGTCTCTGAGTCATACGAGGCTGTGCAGGCCTGTACCCTTCTGCAGCCCATGTTGGTATTTGCCTGGGCTGCTGTGAAGGAGAGAGAATGCACTTCCACTGCTTAGCTGGGTCCCCATAAAACCATTCCCGGGGAAGCCTCATTGTCCCTGCCTGCCCTAGACGGAGTGCATGAACTTTGTGAAGCTGCTGCATGCCTACAATCGCACCCATCTGCTGGCCTGTGGCACAGGAGCCTTCCACCCAACTTGTGCATTTGTGGAGGTGGGCCACTGGCTGGAGGTAAGGCCCGATCTAGGCAGGGAGGGAAGCGAGGAAGGAGGCTAAGGAAGGGCCTAGTATTAGCAACTCTCCTACCTCCAGGAGCCCATACTTCGGCTGGACATTCGAAGGCTAGAGGATGGCAAGGGGAAGAGTCCTTATGACCCCAGGCATCGGGCTGCCTCCGTGCTGGTGGGTGAGTTCCAAGATAGGAACCTGACAGAGCTGGAACCTCTTAGAGACTCTAGAACTTTCCAAAGTCCTGAGACCGTCTCTCCCTAGAACCCCAGGGGTGCCCAAATCCTCATTGACTCCCCAGAGCTCCACAGGCCCTTCTACTCTAAGAGCCTTCAGCTTGGTTGAGCAGCCCTTGCCCTGCCTGCAGGGGAAGAGTTGTACTCAGGAGTGGCTGCAGACCTCATGGGCCGGGACTTTACCATCTTCCGCAGCCTGGGCCATCGTCCAAGTCTCCGAACAGAGCCACACGACTCCCGCTGGCTAAACGGTGAAAGACTGGTGGGGCTCTAGGGAGGGGTCCCTATCCCCACTAGCGCAGGTGCTAAGGGAGGCCCATAAAGGAAGGACTGGGCGTGGTCAGGTCCCACCAAGTACTTACACATCAGGCTCAGTACTAGGCACTGGGGTCAGACAAGACAGGTTTGGTCTACGCCCTATTTGAGTTCACAGATCTCAGAACAAGTGCATAAGATCCAATTCCATGGCCATGAGAGAATAGAGAGGAAGGGAAAAAGAGGCAGGGAAAAGGAAGCCACTCTGCTGAGAAGATGTATGAACTAATTCCCAAAGCACAGTAGAGTTGAGGGAAGATCATTCCAGGCAGAAGGAACAAGCAGTGCAAAAGCCCCGAGGTAGAAACAAACCAAGAAACTTAATTCCTTAAGGGAGCTGTGATAAAAGGCCTGAACTGTCAAGGGCCAAGATAGTTAAAGAGTGGTAGGACCCAGCAGAGTGTCTGAAGCAGGCATGGGGGGGCATCTGTTTCCTGCCGTGGAAACCTGAGTGAGTGAAGGTAAACCCGGATATCCTATTTCCTTCCTTTCTTGGCCCACTGGCTTGAGGGGGTGAGGTCAGAGGCACCATCCAGACCAGGCTAAATAAATCCTCTACCGGAGCCTGCGTACCCATCTAACTGCAGTCTCTGCTGCCCTCTTGTGGCTATTTCTTGACTTGCAGGTCCTGATCTTTCGGATTATATCCGCACTTGGTCCTAGAGGCTGGGTGGTCAGACGCTGCTGCTCCCCAGATCTTACGTGGGTCGGGTGGGGTGGGGTCCGTGTTAAGAGGAAACGGAAGCAGCACGTGGATTTTTTTAGTTGGGGTGGGGGTGGGGAGTGGGGGGTAGGTGGAGGGCCAGGCTCCCACTCATTCCATGCCCCCTACTTCCACCAGAACCCAAGTTTGTCAAGGTCTTTTGGATCCCGGAGAGCGAGAACCCAGATGATGACAAGATTTACTTCTTCTTCCATGAGTCGGCAGTGGAAGCCTCGCCAGCACTGGGACGCCAGTCTGTGTCCCGAGTCGGCCAAATCTGCCGGGTGAGGAGTCTGGGCCACATCCAGTGCCCCACCCACTCACCTTTGCCCATCCTGCCTGCCCTCATCCCCTCTGATTGACCCTGCAGAACGATGTGGGAGGCCAGCGCAGCCTGGTCAACAAGTGGACCACATTCCTGAAGGCGCAGCTGGTGTGCTCTGTCCCTGGCGTTGAGGGTGACACACACTTTGACCAGCTCCGTGAGTGTCAGAGTGGAGGGTTGGGTCTGGTTGAGGGAGTGAAAGGACCCAGACTCCTGGATCCTGGTCAGACCCTGGGCTGTGCACCCTCCCACAACTAGACCCCTTCCCTACAGAGGACATTTTCCTGCTGTCCTCCAGGGACCGCTGGACCCCACTGCTCTATGCTGTCTTCTCCACATCCAGGTGAGGGGCACAAGGAACTGGAGCGGAGCCAGCTAGACTTGTCTGGGACCCTCACTCTGTTTGTCTTCCCTGCAGCGGCATCTTTCAGGGCTCTGCAGTGTGCGTGTACAACATGAACGACGTGCGCCGGGCCTTCCTGGGACCCTTTGCACACAAGGAGGGGCCCACACACCAGTGGGTGTCCTATCAGGGCCGAGTCCCCTACCCCCGTCCTGGTATGGTGCGTATCCCTGGGGCTCCTACCACAACCATTTGAAAGCTTCAGGGGTGGAGAACTTGATCTGGGGTCTTCTCAGAGAATGTAAGCTTTTGTTATGGATAGGAAGACATCACTTTCATCAGATAGAGCTCTTAGAGGAAGGCCATGTTCTACCTTCAGGCTGTCAAGATCAAGAGTGGGTCTCCCTAGGACAGGGCTCTGTCCACTACTCATCTCACACACACACACACACACACACACACACACACACACACACACACACTCTCTCTCTCTCTCTCTCTCTCTCTCTCTCTCTCTCTCTCTCTCTCTCTCTCTCTCTCTCTCTCTCGCTCCAGGTTCCTGGGGGGTTTCCTTCGGAGGGTGCACATCAGGCTTTCATACCCACATCCCAGCCATGCCTCCTCTCCACCCCCCCCAGTGCCCCAGCAAGACCTTTGGCACCTTCAGTTCCACCAAGGACTTTCCTGATGATGTCATCCAGTTTGCACGGAACCACCCCCTCATGTACAATTCCATCCTGCCCATGGGTGGGCGCCCTCTCTTCCTACAAGTGGGTGCTGGCTACACCTTCACCCAGATCAATGCGGACCGCGTAGCAGCTGCTGATGGACACTATGATGTCCTCTTCATCGGCACAGGTTAGGTTCCTGCCCTTTCCACCCACAAGACCCAGTCCGGGCTCCTTGGCCTGTTAGTAGGAAGCTCTCCCCATTCAGTCCTTTCTCCACATCTCTGCCGTGGATGTGCCCCGTCTCCTTCTGGATACTGCTCTGATCGTTCCAACCCACGTTCTTCAGGACCCAATCATGCTGCGGGTGGAGGCTTACATGTGAGGGAATACCGGGACTGACTTCCCCTTTCTCATTCCTGCAGATGCCGGCACTGTATTGAAGGTGATCTCTGTTCCCAAGGGCAACTGGCCTAATGCTGAGGGGCTGCTCCTAGAGGAGCTGCACGTGTTTGAGGTGAGGCCTCCCTACCATCACCAGGGACATTCCTACCCCCGCTGAACCCAGATCCCAGCCCACCTCCTTCCTTTTAGGACTCTGCTGCTGTCACCAGTATGCAAATCTCCTCCAAGAGGGTAAGTGATCATTAGGCTTGTGAGTGGAGTGGGACCCAGCACCTTCCTGGGAGCCCCTACCTGTACGCCTCCCTTGATAGTTCAGGGTCCAGGTTTGAATATAGGCTCTGCCTTCACTAGACTGACCTGCGACCTCAGTGTTCCTATCTGCCAAGTGGGGGAAGGGATCCCTGACCGATGGGAGGCGGGCACCGGGCCGCCCTCCATCTGCCCGGAGTCCCTCGTGCCCCCTAGCACCAGCTGTATGTAGCCTCGAGAAGCGGGGTAGCGCAGATCCCGTTGCACCGCTGCGCTGCGCACGGCCGCGCCTGCGCCGAATGCTGCCTGGCACGCGACCCTTACTGCGCCTGGGACGGGGCCGCTTGCACGCGCTTCCAGCCCAGTGCTAAGAGGTGGGCCCAGGCGGGAATTGGCTGTGTCGGGAGGGAGGCCAAGGGTCTTTGGCTAAAAGAAGGGCTCACGGAGGCTCCAATGTTCCACCCAGGAGGTTTCGGCGGCAAGACGTAAGGAACGGTGACCCCAGCACCCTGTGCTCCGGAGGTGAGTTCCGGCCCCCACACCCCAGTCCTTGAAGACACCCTGACCATCATCCTGCTTTGCTTGAATCCGACACCCTCCCACCCCCAGACTTGTCCCATCCTGTGCTGCTGGAACGGAAGGTGTTGGGTGTGGAGGGCGGCAGCACCTTCCTGGAATGTGAGCCCCGCTCGCTGCAGGCACGAGTGGAGTGGACCTTCCGGCGCGCAGGGGAGGCAGCTGGCACACAGGTGGGCTTACTTCCTCCACCTCCGCCGGATCCCCGCTCCGCCAAACAGGCCCTTGTTCCGCCCTCAGCATCCAGGAGATGCTGGCTCTGACTAATAAGACCTTAGCCTTTGCCCAATATCTAGATGAGGTCCCGCCCAGCGCAGCGAGGCTCCACCCAGTCAAAGCTCTTCTGCCCAATTTGCACTCCACATCCTGGCAGTCCCATTCTGTCCAGCCAGCTCCTGATCAACACACACTCACACACACCCTCCGCTTTCGCCTACCCTGTTGAGGCCCCTAGGGCGTCCCTCATACTCAGGTGAACACACACACACACTCATATACTCACACTTGAACCAGGCTCCTGATCTCTCTCTCACACACACACACACACACACACACACACACACACACACACACACCCTCTTACCCTAGGCCTTTGACTGGCCCGTTGAGGCCCCTTGGCCACCCCTTATACTCAGGCCCCCCCATTATGGTTTCCACTTAACTGCCACCACCATGCACACGCCTTCAAATGTGCAACTGTGGGTGCCCCTTTCCCCTTGCCGCTCAGTCCACACTGGCTCTTAGTCTCTCGACCCGGGAGCCAGATTCCCGAGCCTGAAGCTCCCACCTCACGCGGCTCGGGCCCACAGGTGCTGCCGGAGGAGCGCGCCGAGCGTGTGCCAGGAGGGCTGCTGCTGCGCGGGCTGCGGCGCAGGGACTCCGGCGTGTACCTGTGTGCCGCGGTGGAACAGGGCTTTTCGCAGCCGCTGCTCCGCCTGGCACTGCAGGTGCTGAGTGCTGCGCAGGCTGAAAAGCTGGCACGGACAGAGGAGGCTGCGCCTTTGGCGCCACCGGGCCCCAAGCTCTGGTATCGGGACTTCCTGCAGCTGGTGGAGCCGAGTGGCGGCACGAGCTCCCTGCGAATGTGTCCCCAGCCGGTGCCACGTCCACCTCTGCCTCTGCCGGGGTCGCGGAGGAAGGGCCGCAACCGGCGGACGCATGCCCTGGAGCTGCGTGCTGAGCGCGGCCCGCGCAGTGCAGCGCACTGGTGACTCGGCCATCCCCACTCCAGGGACTGGGCAGGAGACAGCAGGGGGAGAAGGGGCGGATGGAGATGGACACCTGGGGGCCGAAGGCACTGATGGACAGGCCCTGGCCTAGGGGAGCTTATTTATTAACAGAGGATAACCTTTGAATGTAGCCCCGGGAGGGGCGGCCCAGACAGGCACAGGGGTGGGTTCATCCCAACAGGTCAGAGAAGCAGGGCTCCCGGACAGTGTCCTGGGCTGGGAAAGAGCTGCGAGTATCCACTCTGGGGGAAAGGCCTCCTCCACGGGCAAAGAGCAGAAAACTGTGAACAGGCTGGGCTGTCGGGGGTGAGGTGGGGCAGGCCGACTGTACTAATGAAATAAACACTTAACCCGCTGAAGCCGGAGTGGCTGCTGAAGTTGGCTGGGCCCCAGCAGAAAAGTGCTCATCCCAGGTCTTTCTGTGCGACCTGGAGCACCTCCCCAGTAATCTCAGAACCTTCATTTCCTCTGAGGATGCTGTAGTGAGGATGGCTTCCATGTGACTGACAAGATTTCAATGAAGGTACTGACATGCGCAGTAGATTCTGAATAATATAATCTCTACGCGAAGTGTTAGAAGAAAATGAAACCAGATGATACTGAAAATAACGACCAGAAGGTCTCACTGAGGGGATGACATTTGAGCTAAATGACGGAAGCAGCCATGGGGTCAGATCATTCCAGGAGGGAATAACCTCTCAAAGACTTTGAAGTGGGAAAAAGCTTGCTGTTAGAGGAACATCAAGGAGGCAGTTGTGATAGAGTGCAGTTTAGGCGGTATAGCTTTGTCCTCCCATCTTGCTTCACCTGACTGGAGAAGGAAGGACCTGTGTCCACGGGCAGAGTGCAGGCCCTAAGCGGAGTCACTGCCTCCCTTCAAGGGTAAGTGGTACCAGGCCTCCTCACACGAGCTTGTGTGACCTGTATGCCTTGTGGAGAGAGGAGGGAGGATCAAAACCTGTGCTAAGTGCTTCAGACATGTGGCTTTATTTCCATGCTCTCAGGAGCTGTGCCAGGGAGGAGCCTGGAAGCATTATATTCCTGTTTTACAGATGAGAAAATTTAAGATTGGAGAGGGGGCAAGACTTTACCCAAGCTTCTAAACTTAGTAATAAAAGTACCCGCCTTCAGCCTAGGTCTGCCCACTGACCAACTTGGGTACCTGTGTGTTTGGGGGTGTTTCTGCCCTCTTGGTACTGGCTGTAGTTGCCCATCACTTGCAGTCCCTGGTGCTAGCCAGTCACACAGTGGGGGTGTTTACCCTACAGTGCTTGGGGAAGAGGCGAGGCTCTTAGCGCTGGAGTTGCAGAGATGCACAGGGTCCCTTCGCATATCTTAGATGCCATGTGGGGTGTTGCTGGATGCTGAGCCTGAGCTGGTTTATCTGGATGAGACACCAAGGCCCATGCACATGTGGGGGTGGTGGCGTGGTTCCCTGGAAAAGCTCCTGGGGCACATGCACTAGTGGAGGTGAGACACATCACCAGGTAGACAGTCCAGGCTGCCTCATGTGGGTCACTCTGCCCCTTCCCATGGTGGAGAACTTGCCCCTTCTAAAAATAGCCCAGCGGGCTGAGCTCAGGCCTATTTTTGGCCCTGGCTGGGATGTGGCCAGGCCTTCCCCCACCTCTCAGAGGAGACATTGCTGCCTCCATCCTGTCCTGCTACTGGGTGCTGTCATCGGCTTCCTGACTACCTACCACCCACCATGCCTGAAGAGACCCAAGAAGGTAAGAGATGACTGAGGAAGAGCAAGACCCAGTCTTAAGACCCCATGGACCATGGAGAAAACTGTCCTTGATCCCATTAACCTCACTTTCTTGACTAGTCATCAGTCTCTGTCTTAGCTTGAGTAAAGGGGCCTACCATTCCTGGAACCCCTCCTCACTTCAGGCTCTGCCTGTTTCCCCTGTCAGGCATAGCAGGGAGGGATTTGAGGCAATACCAAGTCAACTATAGGTTGTGCCCAAGTGAGTTGTGCCAGGGATCATCTGCCTCATTGCCTGGCCAAGTCAGCTTTTCCTTGGAGGAGGAGGTGAAGATGGGGAGTGGGCAGTGGTTCTAAGAAGCAGGTGCCAGGAGCCAGGAGTGAACAGGCTTCTGACCTCTCCTCCAGCTTGCGCCTAAGTGCCTACAGCCCGACTGGCTAGAGATTGGGGTCCCTTGGCCCGGCCAGGAGTGGAAGCAGGCAGGAAGCGAGAAGAAAAAGCATATTTATTGTTTTTGCTTGCCCCCAACCCAGGACATTGGGCTTTAAGTCCTCCATGTCCCAGACATTGTTCTAGCTGCCTGGGCCACCAGGGGGCTTGATGAGATTTACTGTCTGTTTCCTGATAACACAATTCAAGTTCAATTTAGAAAGTGTGGGAATAACAGCCCACTACAAAGACATAATGACTAACAGCATCTGTTTGAATTGCTGAGTACATCAAGAGCCAATTTCAAGCAAATCGTGAAGGTTGAGTTACTGTTCTGAAAGTGATAGACTCAGAGTTCTATAAAAATACGCCTGTCAGGAGGTGTACCTTCAATGCCCCCCACTTTATTATCTAGCTTTCACATAGGCATTTGGAGGTCTTAAGGGGCCAAGGTTAAAAATTAAACAGAATGAACTAAAAAAATAAAGATGCTTCTTTTGCATGCCTGCCTACTTGCCTTCATTCCTGCCTGCACCTTTCCTTTAAAATTTTTATGTGTGTGAGTGTGTGTATTTAGAAACACAAAATAAACATTTTGATGGGTAAAAGAATAACTCATCCAAGTGACTAAATCGACAGGCTATGGAATGGATAATTAGAAAACCAAATACATATTAGTTTCCTCCAAGCAAAAAGTTCAATAAAATTGGTCAAGAAAAGCTTTATCTCACCAACTTATCAAATATTATGTGCACACATATCTCTACAAATTATTTTCAATTGAGAGACCCAGTGGTGACAATGTTTTACCCTTTCAGGGATATGGACAGCCGTTCTGTAAGGATAATTGATGATAGCTTATTTTAAAAGACCATAGTCACACCCTGGTGGAGTAGCAGTGAGTAAATGTTAGCATTACTGCCTCAGTAATTCTGCTGTCCTTAGTAACTATTGGGAAAAATCGTAATGAAGCATTTCCTTTTCCAGAGGTTTTGAGTTTTGTTTTGTTAATTTAAAGGAAAGGTTCAGGCAGGGAGAGGAGGAAGCATCTTTTATTTTTATTTAGTTCATACTGGTTGCTTCCCCTGGCCTGGGACTCAAACTGAGGGGAATGTGGCCTGCTCCTTCTGAGCTGATTGACCTAACTACTGCTCCACCAGGGCACTCCAGAGGGTTATTCGTTTCTAAAGGGAACAGAAAACCTAAGTGCCTAGGCAGCTTCAAAAGGAAGCCTGAAGGAGCCCTCAGTCACACGAGACAGTTTGATAACAAAGACCAGTCCACTGTCGTGATGTTGAATGAAAACAGCTGGGCTCAGAATTGGAGTGGAATCAGGTTTTTTGTTTTGTTTTGTTTTTAAGGAAAAGGAGGGAGTATTTACAGGAGAAGGAAGAAACTTTTTCTTTCTTTTTTGAAAGGAAAGGTGCAGACAGGAATGAAGGCGAGAAGGCAGGCAGGAAGAAGCAGCAGCACTTTATCTTCATTTAGTTTTTCACACTGGTAGTTCCCCCGTCTCCCCACCCTGGGAAAGGTGTGTGGCTTGGTCCTTTGGAGGCAACAGACCTAACTGCTACTCCACCAGTGTGTGCCAAGAAACATCTTCATTTAGTTGTTCATTTTGGTTTTTGACCCTGACACTGAGTCTTGAACTGTGGTCCTTCAGCTGTATGTGGTCTGCACACTAGTGGATGTTAACGCAGAGCCAGGCCAGGAGAGAGAGGCAAGGCACAAGATGACTAGAAAGGACTGCTTCTGCTGGGATGACAAAGGTGCTGTACGCTGGGCCTGGCCTGGTGGCTTGACTCAGTCTACAGGGAAAACTGATAGCAGAAGGGGCAGGAATACATTTCCTCCAACCCTGCTAACTTCTTCTACAAGGAAATAGGTAGAGGGAACCTGAAAACCCTGGATGTGCTTGGAAGGAAACAGCAAATCAAGTGCACCTTGCGCTGCGGGGGTTGGAGTAAGCCGTGGTGCTCTGAGCTCATCCTGGCTCCAAATCAAGGCTCGTTCTTGAATTGCTTTGAGATTAGGAGCCAGATGCACCTTTGTCTGTCCCCACTGTTTCTGAGCCCTTTCTGCTGCTGACCACCACCTAGAAGGGAGGCAGTGTCCCACTGGCTCAGTCAGCCCTGCACTGTCCCCACAGACACTGTGGCACCCATGCTGAGCCCAAGGAGCAGGGCACTGCTGGCCCCCAACCATGTGCAGGAGGTGCGCCTGCACCCAGTGGAGTCCATCAGCGACCTGCACAGTGGAGGTGAGGTGGGCAGGGGAGCTGGACAGATGTACTGGGGGAAGGGAGGAAAACCGGCACACCTGGCCACCTTCTGGGCTCCCCGCTCATCCCACAGGTTCAATGCACCCCTATCTGGCTGAGGAGGCGCAATCATGGGACGAGTTGCTGGGCATCTTGCCACCATCACTGTGTGTCCAGGCTGGCTGGCCTGTGCACGGCCGTGGGGGTTTCTTGCTGCTGCTCGCACTGCTGGTGCTCACCTGCTTGGTGCTCGCCATACTGGCGGTCTACCTGAGTGGTATGGATGGCTCAGGAAGCCAGTGGGGAACAAGGGCAAGGAAACGGGACCCGGAGGCCCCTCTGCTGGGCCAGAGATGTGTGTGGTTGGAGTAACTGCAGAGGCTGGGGCAGTGAAGTGTGGGTGGGGATCCAGGGACGCCCTGGTGCTAGGCTGGGTGTGTGGGGTGGCCTGTGGTCTGATAACCCCATCCCTGCCCCCCACTCCCCACCCTCGCTGTTTGCAGTGCTGCAGAGCGAATCCCTCCGCGTCCTGGCACATACTTTGCACACACAGGAGGAGATGCTACTTAAACTCCGGCTGGCCAGCCTCAGTCAGCTGCGGAGACTCAACTCCAGTGAGGCCCGAGCACCCAGCTGAGATGCCACTTGGGTCTGGGGCCTGAGCATGTGTGGGAGAATAAAGTGGTCATCAGTAGGTTTTTCCTCTCCCACCACTGCTCCACTCTTCTTGGTGAGGTTTTTGTATAAGAGTCTGATCTGACCCCACAGCTGCCCACCTCTCATGACTTTTTCAGGCCAGACCTAGCCAAGTCTTCTGGTGCCAAGGCCCAAGGAAGCGACACCTGTAGCCTGTCAGCACCCTCTGGCCTCCCACAGAGAGCCAGTTTAGAAGTCTAGAAATAGCTGCTGCCCCCACCCCAGTCACTGAACAACAGTGCCAAGCTTCCCAGTAGGGGTCCAGCCTCAAAAAGACAAGCCGGCTCTGAATAGGAGAGGCACCTGGGGCTAATCTGTCTTAAAGGGCAAAAGGGAGATGGAGATGGCAGAAACTCAACTGAGCCCAAGCCTGGGGTGGTGGATGGGGAGCAAGGGCAGGCAGAAGCACCAAGGACCATAGTCACAGAAGCCTGGGCATTCAGTTTAATTATCTCGAATAGTCTTTATAAATCAGCACATAAATCCATCCCAGGTAGCCTCATCTGCCTACCTGCTGTAGGGCATTTGCCTAGATGCTGACCCCTTCCCAGCTCACCCACCTGGAAGCGGTTCATTTCAGGGAAATAAAGCCTGAGAAGAGGGACAGATCTAGTGCCTGTCCCACAAACTGGGATAAGCACACATCTATCCTGAGACAGGGCAGGGGCAAAGCCCCAAGTGGCCTGGTCTCTAGCCACCCACCACTCTCACATCTGTTTTTGGTTTTGTCATTAAAAAAATAAAGCGACAATTCCTGGTAGGGGCCAGTTATTGCACTGTCTTCTGTTAAAAAATATGGGGAAGGGCGTGGACAGTTCCCTCTTCAGCTGATCCTGTCTCACAGGATGTCTGCCCGCTTGTCCCGCATACGGCTGCGCGCCTTGGTCCGGGCTTTGCAGGCAGCGGCGTTATACAGGTGCTGGAGAGGGGCAAGAGTGAAGATCAGTGCACTGGGGAGGTGGAGGCCCAGGGCTTTTCCTCAAGCCCCTGCAGAACTCTAGGATGGAGGTAAGGTAAAGGTATCCAAGGATGCAAACCTTCTCAAAGCGTGAGACCTTGCAGGCCTTCAAGGCAGTGGCATCCAGCACCAGCACAGGGCCCAGGCCAAATATGTCACGGAGCAACTCATTGTTCTGGGAGCAAAGAGGGCAGTGAGCTCCGGTTAGTTTGAGGGAGCCAATTTGGGCATCCCCTCCCTGTCTGCCTCCCCACCTGGAGGTGGTGGTGCATGCCCGAACCCAGCACATCCTTGAAGGCTGCGTAGGTCCGGCGCCGAGCCCAGCTGTCCACATAGAGCACCTCCAGCCCAAATCGGACTGTCTCTTCTTCACACTCTCCGCCCTGCAAGCAGAGGAGACCACATGACAGGGCTTGGTGGCTTTGCCTAGGAATGCACTCTCACTAGGATGCACATTTTTCATGTACCTCAACAAAGTACAGCACTGCCCGGAAAGTGGAGCGCTGCCGCCGGCGGTCAGCCTTGGCACGGTACTTGTTGCTGTCAGTAGCTAGAGTGCGCAAGGCACTGCAGAGGGTCTCCATATCCGTATATATAAAATCCTCCTACAGTGAGAGTGAAGGAGGGTATGCGGAGACCTGAGCTCTCTGGCTCTCAACATGGGGTCACCCACACCCTTCCTTTCACTAAGGAGTCACTGTCTTCTCTGCCTGGTCCCTTTTTAATCCCATCTTGGTCCCTGCCTGGGCTGGACACCTCTACTAGGGGGCCTGCCCTCTGAGTCTATGTTGGGGCTATCTCCCCTCCACAGTGATCTAAGGCTGCCCTGTTTTCTGTGGTACCCCTGCATCAGCCTGGTGTCAGGCATCCTCCCTCCCCTCCACAGGCTCTCACACCTCAAGGTCCCGGGCGAGCTCAAAGAGCAGTGCGATGGTCTCACCGGCAGCGATCCGCAGGTTCACACTTTCGCTGGTTAAGAGCTGGGGCAGCCGGGGCAGCTGCCTGGGAAAGGGGCACGCTGAGCTATGTGTATGGGCTGGGGGCCTTTTCACCTTCCCCTCCCTTCCCAGTGGGCAATTGCCCCTACCTGTCTAGGATGTGGCTGACATGGGTGTTGGGGCAGATGGTGAGTAGCAATGCCCAGGCCTGCAGAGCAGCACAGAGTAGGCCCTGCAGGCTGGCAGGGACCATAGGGGCTGTGGAGCCACAGGACCGGCTGAAAACACCTTCCAAGCAGGTGAGGCAAGAGACCAGGTCCTAGGGGTACAGAGAGGCAGGAGATGGCTCAGGAATAAAGCTAAGGGGCTAGGTGCTCTACTGCCTGTGCTCAAAGACCATTTACCTGGACATCAGCAGCAGCCACATAGCAGCCCAAGCCAAGAGCAGAGGCACACTGTTGGGAGGAGGACGAGGCCAGGTCAGAGGGTGAGCCTTGCTTCCCAGCCAGGAGGCTCACCCTCAGAGTAGGGGAACGTGGAGGCTGTGAACACCCTCTCTGCTTAAGGATTAGGTAAGGGAAGGGTGACAGAGTGAAGGAACACTCACGTGGAGCCGGGCAGCAGGGCTAGCTGTGCTGTCACTGAGCACAGAGACCAGCAGGGGCTGCAGGCTGTGAAATAACTCCTCACCCTTGGGTCCAGGGCCCAGCTGCACACAGAGCAGGCCTAGCACGGCAGCAGCCAGGGCCTGTTCCTCGCCTTTCCCTGCAGGAATGGTTTCTAGTTAGCCCATGCAGCAAGGGTCAGCAATAAGCTAGTTCAGGTCCCCCAAGTGCCCGAGCCCAACCTTTCTTGAGGCACTTTTCCAAGGCATCGGCCAGTGTGAGGCAGCGCTCTAGCAAGAAGTCAGGGAGTAGGTGGGATGCCAGGGCCAGGCGCAGGTTCTCAAGAGCACCTTGCCGGGTCTTGGCACTGGGGGATGAACGAAAAGGAGTCATGTAGGCCACTCATGCTGGGTTCACATGTGGCATGGGCTGAGCAGGGGCATGGGTGCAGGGGTTGGTTGGCAGTCAGGTACCTCTTGTCTGTGAGGCAGTCCACATATTCCTTCAACTTCTCCTCAAGGTCTTCCTGCTGGCCTTGCTCATCCACGGCATCACCCCCTGCAAGGCCAGCTGGTCAGTCCTGCTTCTTGCTTTACTTATGGAACCCCCACTAAGTCCTTCCCAAACTCCCTCCAGTTCTCACCAGGGCTCTCCTCTGCTGTGATGCTAAGAAGACTGGGGCATTCACTGGTGGTACTTCGGGCCTCACCAGCTGCCTCATCCTCACTGGAACCCGAGTCAGCTTGAGTACTACTCCGGGCACCTGAGGAGAGTGGAATGGGGGTACTTGGTCTGTTTCCATTGATGAACAATGGCCTAGGGTATACTGCACCTGGCCTCATAACCTCACAAAACAGAATGCTGCCATTCTCAGATGAAAAAACCAAGGTCAAGTGGGAGGGAGCTCGGGGGCTGACGCAGGGGATGCTAAGCCAAGATGCAAGAGAAAGTGAATAAAGGCTATTTGCTTGGCAGGCTTGGTGAGCAAAGCTTCCTTGGTCCATACCAGGCCTTCAGTCCTGGTTGGATGGACACAAAGGCTATTGCTGACCTCGGCAAGTACAAAAAGGAAAGTGGAGTGGCCCCTGACTGCACCAGCCCCTGAAAATAGGTAAACACAAGAGAGTGTCAGTCAGCAGAGCCAGAATATTTGTTTGTGGGTTCTGCTCAAGGTCAGGGGCTGACTTTGGCAAGGGCAGCTGTTACAGCAGAGACCCAGGTTGTGGTCACCAGGCTAGTCCTACTTCTCAGGAAATGCATATGCCTGCCAAAGTCTAGCATGCACACCGGCCTTTTTTTACTTCCTCTCTTACTACCCTACCTGCCAAGCAGCCCCACCTTCCCTCATTTGCTCCCCTGGTCATAGACCCTCCAGACCATACACTTTTGTACAACTTGTTCACATGGTGCTCTCCAGCTTCTCAGGGCTCACTCAGAAGCCTCTCCCTTGAGGATTCCTTGGTTTGAGTCTGGGGCTGACACCGCTCAGTGAATTTGTCCCCCAATGCCAGTCCTTCTGAAATGTTGTTACCCACTTTGATGCCCCCTCCTCCAAGCCTCACTAGAGTGGTAGTCTGAGCTGTGCTTAGCAGGTACTCACCCTACCCTTGCAGAGCAAATGTGTGTTTACTGCACCAGAACATGCTCCTGCTCAACACTGATAAGCGAGTCTCAGGACTGCGAGTCTCATGTTCCTGGACACTATTTCACCCTCTACGGCCAGGTTTGCCAATGCAGGATCCCTCAGTTCTCCCAGACAGCCAGGCCTCCCATCGACTTCCTAGTCCAGTGCAGGACAGGATAGGGACTTTCCGAGAGAATTAGCTTCGGGCTCTACTCAGTGGGTTGGTTCACTAAGGTAGCCAGCTGGTGTGGAGGGGTAATAGGGTGACCGAGGCTGGGAGATGTTCATCGGGTTAGGGATTGGGCGCGGGGTCCCGGCCACAGGCAGCGCGCTCAAGTTGAGCGGACACGTGGCCGCTGCTTTCTGGGACACGTGCTGGCCACGGGGAAGTTGCAGCGGCGGCAGCGCCGGGTTGTTTGAGGCAGGAGTCTCCATCAGAGGACCCTCGGGACACCGACTAAGAACCACAAGGGGATCCTGCTAGCCGTTCATAGGTACCTGGGTGCCCCGCACTTACCCGCTCCGCGGCGCTGGCCGCCCTTGCGGGGAGCGCTGCCCTTACGGGCTCGGGGCATGCCGGGAATCGGGCACCGGGGGGCGCGAGGTCAGGGACCCAGCGGGCGGGGACTCCAGACCAGCGAGACGCTGGCCGGTGCGCTGAGCAGAGACCTGGGCAGAAGACGGGAGCCACTCGCCGCGCGCGTTACCATCTTCGCGAGGCGCCCCGCCCTGCCGAGCGAGTTGAAGCGCCCAGCCCTGCCAAACGGATCGCCGGGAAGGCGAGTTCCCAGTCAGACGGTTCAGCCCCGCTTCCAACGCGGCCGAAACTACTATTCCCAGGGGGCTGCGCGCTCAACTACCGCCGACTGGCTGCGCGCAGAGCACCTCGGGAATTGTAGTGTATTCCCAGGAGCCATAAGCCCACGATGCGCTGCCTGAACTGTGCACCCACAATGCCCTGTGTCCCCATCACCATGTACACAAGTGCAGGTTCTTTAACTCAGAAGCTGCTCACCGCTGCAGGACTGGCATATTTGGGCCTTTTCCGAGAGGCACTCATGACGGGAAGAACATGGGGTTTGACAGAATAGGCGAACAGCCAACCCTCAGGCAGTGAAAGAAAAAATGACTTTATGATGTAAGCAGAATACAAACAGCTTGGCACTTACAGATCTTAGCCTAGATCTTCTTGGGGGTCAACTGCTGCTGGACGAGTCTTCTATGACCTCCACATGGATCCAGTGAGGTGCAGGAATAGAGGTCTGGACTGGCAAGCCTAACCAGATGGAACCCTGACTCTCAGGAACTGCTTCCTTTCAGAAGAGATCAAGTGATACCAGAGAGTCTCTAGTTTTAAAGTGGCCTAAGCTTTTTTTTCTTGGCCCCTTTCATTCTCTATGGGTCCCAGTGAAGTGGAGTGTGTGCATGGGAAGATTAATGGTAAGCTAAATAAAACAAGAGTGGGACAGATCCCTCCTGAATTGGCAAAATGGCAGCAAGGACAAGATGATGATCAGGGATTCTTGGCTTTAAGTTGCTTCTTCAGACCCAGGCCCAGGCTCCTGGCAAGTAGGTCCAACCCAGCCCCAGTAACATCGACAGCTGAAGGACTCCCAAGCTCCAGGGCTGCCATCTGGCTGCAGATGGAGAAAGACTTTGAGTTGTCCTGGGTCTTTCCAGGCACAGCGCCCATGGCCATGGCACCGCTGCTGACTGCAGGCCATGGCTGCCCTGGTCACGTTGATCACATAGGGGCCCAGGGTCCCCACCAGGTAGTCATGGAGACGCCAGCACTCTGCCTGGAGAGAGGGGAGGTATATAATATATAATGATGCTTCTGTTCCATGGCCATGACATAGTTTTTCCCCAAATCAGGTACCCCAGCATGAGTCGTGTGGTAGGTTGGAGGGGGCGATGATTACCTCAGAGCTGGAGAAGCTCAGGTCCCCCCAGAGCACCACGCCGGTTGCCCCCAGTGTGGCACTGATACCAATGGTCTGCACAAGGTCATCCTGGAGGTAGAGAGCTGCTAAGCCAGGGCTGGGCTGGCCAGATCCATCTGGGCCTACCACCACCTTCAAGAAACTTTCCTGGTTCACTGACAATCACCTGACTCCATCTCTACACTAGGGTTTCTTGGCTCTGGGCCTCTGAGTCCATTCTCTACTGAGAGAATGTCTCCCCTCAGATGAGGGTTCCAAAAGCTGGGACTTGCCTTCCCCCTCAAGAGCTTCCAGGACCAAGATAAACCTCTTGATTAGTTGCTGCAAGACACAACCTCCTCTCTGCCTTAGAAGTAAATTAGGGGTTCACCCACAAATCACCCTGGGCAAAAGTCTTCCCAGATCTTAGGACAGGGCCATGCCTCCCCACTCAGACCCCTAGACCTCAGCTTTCACTCACCTGGGACAGGAATCTTCCAGAACTCCGGTGTGTGAGGCGGGCATAGGCCAGGACAGGCAGGGGATGTAGGTGCCCAGCAAGGGCCACACGGAATGCTTCCTCCAGGCGATATCGAACAAAGGCCTGGTGGTGGGCAGGCGGCAGTCTAGGTGGGAGGTAGATGCTGGGGAAGAGGGCGCTGGAGGCTTCCCAGAGCCAATGTAGTTGGGTGTTGCGGGCAAGGGTGGCTGCATGGCACTGGCCTGTGTAATTGGAAGCCATACCATGCCAGCCATTGCCACAGGCTGGGAAACGATAGAAGCCCCAGAGCCCATGGGGCTGAAGTCTCTGGCCCAGCTGCAGTGTGTCCTCCATCAGGGCACGGGCTGCCCGCTCAAAGCCAATACGAGCCTTGTAGAGCTGCTCCTGAGGGTCCAGGTGGGGGAATACCTGCTGTGCCCAAGCCCATGAGGCTGCCTGATAAGCTCTGCGGCGACCCCAGTTCATGGTCCAGAGAGGATACCACTCCTCCCAGTCCAGCACTGCCACGCCAGTAAAGCCAGGTCTCAGGCTGCGGCGGATCTGGTAGGCAACCTGTGCCAGGTGGCGGTCAAGGGGCACAGCCTGGGGTATGCCCCCATTGTAAGCTGTGCCCCGGGGCCCAAGGTAGGGATAAAGGCCAAACTGATTCTTGTAGAAGATGGTGATATTCTGGCCATGGAAATGCTGACCTCGGTTGGCTGTGATGCCCAGGGCCTCTAGTGGTAGGTGCACACCAAACTGTGTCTTACAGTGCGCTGAGGGTACATTCCACAGCACTGAGAAGGGCTGCTCAGGGGCCTGTGATTGGCCACACCCCAGACACAGGGCCACCCCTAGCACCAGGGCCAGGCCCAGCTGCATAGTAGCACCCCAGGGATGGAAACCTGCGGAAGAGAGGGGTGTGAGCTTAGAGTCCATAGCCATGGCCACCTGTTCTGCACAGAAAGGCAATCTGGGAAAACTCCCCAGCTCCTCCCCACAAGGGTAGGACATGGGAAGGGGACAGCATGATTCCCAAGGAACCCCTTAGGTCTCTCGGAGCAGCCAAATAAAATGGCCTGGGTAGCTCCCTTGCTGTGACGTCCCTCTCTTGTCACAGCACCACTGTGGCCTCAGACACCTCTTTGTCATAGCTCTCACAAGTGGCTGGCTCTTCTTTGCCCATCTTGTATTCTGCCCCAAGAATACACAGCCCCAATCTTGCCTGACTTAATTCCTACTCAGCACTCAGGTCTCTGCTATGACAGCCCCTCCCCTGGGAATTCTCCCAGCTATCCAAGGTGAGTGAAGACACTTGGGTCCCACTGTTCCAGCATGGAGCCTGCCACTGTCTGCCCATGTCTCCTTCTCTGTCCTTTTGGGTGGAGACTTTGGTTTGTCTAGCTCCCCACTGCCTGCGCCAGTACAGGGTCTGATATACAGAGGTATTCAGTGAAGGGTAATGAATAAGTGAATATGGAAGGGAACAGACACCCTGTCCCTGAGGCCTGGAGAGTAGGAGGGGCAGAGGGCAGGTGCCCTTCCATGCATGGACCCAGGGCCAAGGTGGATGTGGGGTTTCCTGCAGGGATAGGGAACCTAACACAAGGCTGGGAGTAAGGGTGGGAGTCAACAAATAAACTGTCACATCCACACCCGACAGAAGCCTTTATTCAGCTACACTGACAGCTCTGATTCAGAGCCCTGCATTCATCTCCTGGCCCCACTGACACTCAAGAAACACGCCCAGGCTAAAGCTGACCCCAGGGGCTAGGGGGTGAGGCTAGCAGTCCGTTGACCCAGAAAGACAGTACCTGGCCCTGAGTGGCTCTCAGATGTCCTTCTCCATCCAGAATATGGGACATCCTTTCAGATTGTGGTATTGTGTTTCTAGCAGGTGTTTTGGAAGGGGCCCTGCCAGAGGTGGGGGCGAGGTGGTCAAGGGTTCAGGCAGGGGAGGAGGTGGTGGTAATGATGGCCTCTTGGGGGTTCTTGCGGCATCTTGGGCAGTTAGGATAGGAGCCTTGCAGTGTGGCTGCAGGAAGGGGACCCTGGGGAAGGCATTGAGCAGGGTGGTAGGCAGCTGTTGGCTGGTGAAGACCAGGCCCTGCACAGGCTCACCCAGCTGGTAGCCCAGATGGGCGTAGAAGTGTAGCTGATCATGGGTGGTGAGGTGCAGGCGGTGAAAGCCCCGAGCTCGAGCAAAGCCCTCCAGGCCCTCCATGAGGCGGCGACCAAAGCCACGGCCCCTCAGGGCCCGGGCTATCACAACTGTCTCCACTAGCAGGCTCTGGGGCCGGTCCAGCACCCGTGACAGGCGGGCATGGCCCACCACGATGGGGGGTGCCTCAGATGTGGGCCTCGGGCCCAGCAGCATCAGGCAGAGGGGAAAGGCATCCGAGGACTGGCCCAGGGAGTGCAGGCGGGAGGCATGGCTGCGGGGCCACTGCTCATTGATGAGGTCAGCACAGGCATCCAAGAGCTCAGGTCGGCAGTGCACAGTCTCCAGGGTCAGCTCAGACGAGTTGGGGCCAGGGATCTCCTCTAGATGGTGTGCAGGATCCAGGGTCAGCTTAGCTGAGCCACGACTGAGGGTCATCTCTGGATGGCATGCAGAACTCAGGGTCACCTCAGCTAACTCGGGGCTCAGGGTCAGCCCTGGCTGGTGTACAGGATCCAGGCTCAGTTGAGTCGGGCTGGGAGCCAAGGTCATCTCCTGCTAGGTGGCTCAGTGCCAGGTTGAGGATTAAAGCCACAGTCTCCAGGCAGTGCATCTCCTTAGACCACCAGGCTGTTCCTCCTGTGGACAACAGCCATGCTGGGCTGTGTCAGAAGGATGGGGTTAGGGCAGGGAGGAGCTCATGGAGTACAGTGGGTGTCATGCATCCTGGAACGCAAGAGTAGTGGGCTGCATCTCGTCCCCATACTCACCTGATAGCAGAGGTGATCTGGAAGAGACCCATTCCCTATACCTGAGGTAGCTGACTCAGGTAGAGAGCAAAGGGGATGGGTCCAGGGAACCCTGCGCCACACTGGACAGAGGCTGAGGACAATGGTGAACTGTTTAAGGCTGGGGCAGAACCCAAGAGACAGAACATACAAACCAGCTATGATGACTTCCTGCATAAACTCACACAAAGTGAATACAGGTGCCCCCGGAAACTCCCTCTCTCCCTTTTTCTTATATTGCAGATCCTAAGCTTTTAGATGACCAGCCACCTAACTGAATCTAGGGTACCACTTATCCACCCAGCAGACTCAACTTTCCTCTCCCTGAACTCCCTTCTCTGCTTGGGGAACAGAGTTCATGGCCTCCTCACCCACACTGCCCAGTTCAGGACACTTTGATTGGACCCAACTGTCCTCTCAGATGAGGCCTCTGTAGCAATGTGGCCTTGCAGGCCTGGCTCCCCACTGAATTTCTTAACCAGGCTAGATAAAGACCACAGTTACTTCCTAAATCCACAAGGGTGGTTCAACTGTTGCAAGTTTGAGGGCTCAGACTGTGCCCAAACCCCATCATTCTCATTATTTGCCTATCCGACTTCAGGTCCTCCTGCCAGGGGGTCTATGCTGGGAGATTTCTAGTGTGTGACAGGGCAGGGGATGGGTGCTGAGCCCTATTCTTCTACTTACCTGCTCCAGAGAGGCCATCCTGGCTCCCCTTCCCCACCTCCCCCAGGAAGGCCTCCTGAACTTGAGGCCAATTCCACACTTGTCAGTAAATAAAGGTAGCCCTCTCACCTTCCACCACACCCCATTAAGATAAGCTATAAGCCCCCTCACCTGCATCAGCCACCTCCCAGCAGTCGCAGCAGTCGCAACCCAGGACTAGGAGGGAGGAAGCCCCAGGATCCGCCCCTAGACCGGGAGCCCTAGACTGTCCCACTGGGCTTAACCCCTTCAGTGCCAGTCCCACCCACTGTGGGCGGGGTCCCTGGATCCTCAGAGGCGGCACTGCACCGCCAGTGCTTGGGTTTTCCACTGCCTCCTACTCCTACTAGGTCACAAACAGTGGACTTCTGCGGGGTTTAGGCTTGACTCTGCGGGGTATGCTAGGCATGCTCTAGGAGGGAACGACAGACTCAGGGAAAGCATTCGGGGTAACACAGCCATCTGAGGACCATATAGGCAGATGGGATGGGAGTCATGGGGTGAATGGAGATGGGGACACCGCGCGTGGGGAGGAAGCAGTACTAACATGTTAAAGCCGGGCTCCGGGAGGCTCGGCGTCCAGGGTCCACACAGACGGCTGTGTCGCTGGGTCTGTCTCAGTCTCCTCCGACTGCCCGCGCTGACCCCTAGTGGTGCGGCGGACGCACTGTAGCCACTGCGGTCCTACGGGCACATCCAGCCCCGCTTCAAATTGGGCTGCCAGGCCCCTCCCCTACACAGCGCCAATTAGGCCCCGCCCCCATACCTGCCTGTAACAGTGACCGGACGAGGACACGGTCTCGCCCGGGCTTCCTGTCATCTTCTGCCCCTGCAGAGCCAGGGCCCAGTTCTTTGTGCATCAGAGCTCCGCCTTCCCCTATATAGCCTTCCCCTATATAGGCCTTGTCTTCGGCCTCGCCTCCTTCTGCCAGGAGCCTGCCCAACACGTTCTGCCTCCCCCACCCCACACCGATTTGGCTGCGGAGTGATTACTGCCCCAGCGTGGAAACGATCATATGGAGCTCCCTCCAGAAATTTGGGAAGCAACCGCTCTAGAGGAGACATAAGATCTGAGAGACGAGCTTTTCCCTCTGGATCCCAGCACCTGCCCATTTTGGGCCCTCAATAAACACCTCTTGAAGTAAGAATCATGTGCTTTATTTGCCGGGCTGGTGCTTCAGCGAATTAGGGGTCGTGCAGGGCTGGTAACCAACAACGCACTATAGGAGTCTGGGTTCCATCTTAGCTTCTTCCTTCTCTGGTTGTACAAAAGTGCTTATCCTTCGTGTGTGTGCCTCAGTTTCCTCATAGAGTCATGGTAGGATTGAATAGTCTACTTATAATGCTTAGTGTAGTACTTACCCAAGGTAGGGACTCACTGTCAGTTCTTGTGATTGCTGCAGTTTAAAAGACTGATCAGTCTTCTGGGGATGTTTGTAACTCTGTAGTGGATTCCTATGGACATGGAGTGGATGATGTCTGCCTGGGGCTCTAGCTTCTTATGCAACTATGCTGGTCTGTAATTATGTGTGCATGTGTAGGGCATATGCTCATAACGGTGGCTGAGTGTACTTCTGACTGTGACCATCACTTGCGTGATTGTGTCTGTACTTGAGGGAGCTGTGGCCAGAGCCAGAGTGCATTAAGTGCTCAATGTGTGCATGCCCAGTGTGTGCATCCCTAGTGTGCATCCCTGCGTGGGGCCAATCACCACATGCCCTGCTGCTCACACCACGTTCCCCTCCAGCCACGGTAGCAGTGACACTGGAACTCCATAGACATCTGTGCCTGATCCTCAAGTGAAAGGGCACCTCGTAGGATGAGGGGCCCACCACCAGGCAGGCGGTGGATGGAGAAACTGGAGGGGTTGAGAATGAGGAGGGCTTCAGGGTGGCTGGGGCGCCGGACACATCGGCCATGGCCTGAACACAGGGCTTGACTGCACAGAAGTGCCCCACTGGTCACATTCAGGATGAAGGGCCCCAGTGTGGTGTCCATATACTCCTTGATGGCCTGACATGATTCCTGGAGGGAGGAGAATGTCAGGGACACCGTGGTCATGCATGAGACACCAAAAGTGTTGAGGCACTCACATGCCAGGCAGCCAGAATTGCAGGGGTGGAAAGGGAGGGCCGGGTTTTCCCAGTCAGCCTGGTGGCCCCACCCCTGCCCTGGCCCCCACATTGGGGCCTGAGCTCACCTTGGTTCTTGTGTTCTCCCAGCTCACCCAGAGCACCACTCCTGCTGCCCCCTGGGCTGCACTCTCCCCCAGACTGTGTTCCAGCTCATCCTGAGAAAGGAGACAGCATAGCTCTGAAGGCCTCCCACCCTCCCCATAGCAGACTGTGTAACACGACTGAAAGGGACAAATAACTCATACCCCCCCACCCACCACGGGGCGGCTGCCCTGGTGGATAGTGGATAATCTGTCTCCACTCTAGTCTGAGTGCTATGTAGGTGATGAATGCTAAATCATCTGTGCCCAGTACAGAGTCTGGCACACAGTAGGTATTCAAAGAACATAGTCTCAAGTCTGTGTGTTATCAGTTACTGAACCTAATGTATTCAAGGAAGACTACAAGGTAGGCAGGGTCATAGAAGGAGACTCACCAGGGGCAGAAAGTGGTCTGTTGCGTCATAAAAGATCTGTACGTAGGGCAGCACCGGCAGATTGGGGTCCTCAGAACTCACAGCCACACGAAATGCCTCACCCACGCGGTGCCGCACAAACATCTGCGACTTTCCTGTGCCCTTCAGTGCTTGAGGCAGGTAGATACTGGGATAGAGGGCATAGCTTTGGTTCCACAGCCACCCAAGCTGGTCGTTCTGGGCACAGATGTCCGGTGGGCACTGGCCCGTGTAGTTGGGATTTTGAAAGTCATAGTTGTAGCAGTCAGGGAAGTTATAGAAGCCCCAGAGGCCACCAGGCCGCAGGGCCTGCCCCAGCTTGAGGGTGCCTGCCATCCAGGCTTGTGCTGCCTCCTGAAATTGGTCCTGGGCTGCTGCATCCACCCGAGGAGCTGGCCAGTCAGGGTGCTGTCCCCGAACCATTGCCCGTGAACGCTGCCGGTAAATATCCTTGCTGTCCCAGTTGAAGGCCCACCGTGGCCGCCATGCCTCCCAATCAATGACTGCCAGCCCTGAGAAGTTAGACACGGGCATGGCAGACAGGATGTCCTGGAATGCACGGGCCAAGTGGGCATACAGACTGGCATTCTGGGGAAGGCCACCAAACACAGGCTCCCCGGCAGATGTGTAGTAGGGGTAGGTGCCCAGCTGGGAGCTGTAGAAGATGGTCATGTCAGGGCCACGGAATGTCTGCCCTGGGTTAGCTACCACATCAAAGACACTGACATCCACGTCCACACTGTGCTTCTCCAGGCACCACTGGGTGTTTGCGTTCCAGATGGTAGTGAAGGGCTGGTTGGGTACCACAGGGTCCCTGGAGCCTTGGCCCACGCCGAGCAAGGTCAGGAAGAAAGCGCAGATGGGAAACAGGTGGGCTGCCGTGGCGCAGGGTGGGTCTAGGGAAACCTGGCCGGAGGAGGCAGAGCTGAGAGTAGGCCTCCTCTGACGCCTGCTTAGGGAATGCAGGACAAGTACCTTGTTCATTAATCCACCCCTCCTTTGGCTTCAGGTTAACAGTGACTGAAGTGCTCAGCGAGGGCAGAGGGCAAAGGAGAAGCATGGAGGGGGGACACTGGAGGGCATATGTAATTACCTCTAGGGCTAGGCTTCTGCCCTGTCTTCTACAGGACTTGACCTGGCCTAGGTTCACCTACCTCCCTTCCCTAAGGGTCACAGAAGCCAACACCTTTTGAGAAGAGCAGCTGAGAGCCAGGTCCTCAGTCCCCAGGCTGACCTGAAGGGAGGACCCTACCAGTCTCTTCCCCCAGATAGTCACTGACTGGCTTCACTAAGTACAGCCCCAGCACAAACACAAAGGGGATATCGCAGCCCTGACACCACGACACACTGCCTTTCAGAAACAGGTCCCGCTATGCTGTGCTTCTCCAGGCACCACTGGGTGTTTGCGTTCCAGATGGTGGCGAAGGGCAGGCCCACCAGTGGAAGAAATACTCAGTGACCAGAGCCAGATCAGCCCGGCCCTCCTGTACACCCGCCAGTCTGCCCACTTGTCCCTGCTGACCTCATAGGTGAAGGGCTTCATCTTCCAACTTCCTGACCTCAGGGTGAGGCCTTAGGTAGCGCTCAGCAAGATTCTGTTCCTCAACTCTCACCCCAGCTGGGCCAGATTCACCGAGGAGGAAGCAGTTTACTGGAAACTCAGAGCTTTTGTAGGGGTCACCCCACCCACTCTAGGGGCGGGCCGAGGGGCGGGCCCTAGGCTGGAGGGGTAGGGTCACAAAGCCTCTTGCATCTTTAGCACAGTGCTGTGGGTCTGGTTTGGTGCACAAGTGGCCCCTCCCACCCTGCCAGCACCAGGCGGAGCTGTTTCACTTGGGCTGCCTGGGGCTGGGGGTGGACGCTGTGCAGGAGGGCTGTCTGGGCAGCAGGCCTGTTTGTGGTGCTGGCATCTGAGTGCCTCTGGAGGGTATATGCAGGGAGTGTACTTTCCCTGCATGCTGTATTATGACATTCATGGCCCCTCCAAAAATATTTAAAAACTCTGTTGGTATAGACAAATATTTTCAGGCAGTTCATTTTTTTTATGATTAAAAAAAAAATCAAGGTTAAAACATTTTGCAGGCCCCTAGAAGTACTGTAGATGGTGCCCCTGTGCCCAGCGGCGGATCAGTTTCTCGTTTTAGGGAACTGTTTCTGAAAGGCACTGTCATGATGTCAGTGCTACAGTGTCACCCTTCGTATTTGTGTTGCGTCTGTACTTTGTGAAGCCCATCAGTGAGCATCTGGGCCTCTGCACAAACTCTAGTTGTGTATGTGAGTGTGAGACTGTGATTGTGTCTGTGTGAGACCTTGTTGTCTTGTGACCATGAGACCCTATGATTGTGTGACCACTGCTTTGAGCATGGGTGATTCATGGACCACATGATAGTTCATTCCTTTGTGGTTTCACTGATTTGTTGATTCAGAAGTTGGTTACTGATCCCTGCTAGGTGCCCAGGGTGAAGTTTGCCTACCAGGGTGAGGTGAAGGAAACATCACATCTCTGGCCCATGTGAAAGTACGCTTGGATTTATAGCCAGTCTGAACCTGAGCCAGTGACACAGCTGGTTTTGGTCCTCTAGGATGGAAACAGGGCTGAAAGAGAGCAGGGCCCCAGATGCTGGGGGTGTCGGCCATAATCCAAGCACAGGATCTGGCCATAGAGGAGGTGGTCGTTGGTCCTGCTCAGGAACCAGAGTTCCAGAGTGATGATCATTAAGCTCAGAAGGACAGGCAATACCCCCAAGGGCCAAGGGGACAGATCAAGCAGCCCTTGACCTTCTCTCCCTGAGGCCCATTGTTACCTTCTGGTCCCCCCAGAAACCTGATGCAATTGGCACAAGCTAGCCAGCCTTTTCCAACTGACCTCAGTTCACAAAAGCTCTGATGGTAGAATGGCAGGAAGCTGAGGGTGCCCAAAGCCCTGACCTGCCCAAGGCTGTTCATAGGCCTGCCCCAGCAGGGTGGGTCTCATTGGATTGGTACAAGTGGAGTGTCTTTTGGGGTCGGTCAGCCCAGCTTCATGCTCCAGCTCCGCCCACTCCTCTTTTGGTGTGTATACCTCAGGCCTGTGACACTCTTCAGTTCCCTTATTCCCACCTACCTGCAGGAGAGCTCGGACCCCAAAGCTGTCTTCCAGATCCTCTTGAGGAAGTGATACAAGATGGTCACAGATTTGTACGAAAGGGCCACAGCTAGGTGTGGGTACAGGCCATAGCTGTGTAGGGTCACATGTGCGGACCATCGGTTTACACATGGTGGGTTACAGATGTAGATGGGGTGGCTCACAGGTGTGCATGGGTCACATCTATGTAGGGGGTCACAGCCAGATTAGGGGAAATATTACAGCTCCTCCTTGTCCTGCTGCTGGCTGCATCAGCTCATGGCCTTACTGACCAATACCCATAAGCAGCTGGGAATCCTTCCACCTCAGTATCCTGTCCACCACTTGGACTGACATCGCCCTCCCGGTATTACCATCCCATTTCTCCATTCTCTGCCATCACAAGCCAGAGGGATGAGGGATTGCTTTACACCTGAGTTGGTTTTGACTTGGTGGGGCTTGCTTCTCCAAGCTCTGCTTCCCTAGCTACTCCATGACCTGGCCCACATGCTTCTCTGGGGAGTATTCTCCACTGTCCAGCATGTCCTGCCACACTGTCATCCCGAGGACAGGGGTCTCTGTGGTGTGGTTCATAAAAGCACCCCTAGCACCCAGTCCAGCGTGAGCACGTGGTCAGGACAGCCATCAGGAAAATCAAGCACAGAGCTGCTCTAGAGCCACACTGCTGGCCTCTGCCTGTGACAGAAGCCCAGCCACACCCGGCCTGGAACTCTTTGTCCCCAGATGTGTTCTAACTTCCTGCAGCCTTTGCCTTTTCTCTGGGTCTCTGACCTTTCACAACTCAATGTAAACAGCACTTCCGCAAGGATCTCCCTTCCAAGTCCTTCTGCTGGGCTGCCCTACTCAGCAGTTCTTGAGTCTGTCTTCCCAGAATCCTGTTTCCTGAGGGCAGGGGCTGAATCATCACTGACGTAGACACAGACCCAGGTGTGGGTTGGATGGCTGAGGGGAGAGCAACTCCCTTTAGAAGCAGAGGATGTGAAGCAGGTTAGAGCTGGTCTGACTACTCCAGCTGCTACTTCTCTATCCTGGGGACTAGTCATGTTCTCTGACAATCAGAATGGGTTGATCTCTACCGGTATCTTTGCTTCCAGACTCAGAATGCCTGTCTCTAAGCCAATATGTGTCTCTGTAGTAGGTCAGGGTGTAGATCTCAGGATTCAGATTCCAACCCTCTGCTTGTTTCTCTCCCATCATAGCCAGTGGAGGCTTGTGACCTGGATGGAGAGAGGTGTGTGTGGGTGGAGTCCACAGCCTTTGGCAGCAGGGAGTGGAGGAGATACCCCTGCCTGTGGGAACAGCACGGAAGGGTGGTCTGAGTACTTGCCCAGCCAAAAATTATCAAACATCCACTTCCCCCTTTCTCCCTGGGTAGGCAAGGCAATTGACACTTGCCCAGCTGGGGAATACAGAGTTAAGTAGGAGAAACATGAGGTTCTCACGTGACTTTTACTTTCCAAGTTCCTTTCCAATCAATATGGAGAAAGCAAGGTCCTTGGTGCTAGGGTAGATTGTGAATCCTTTTTTTTCCCAGTGGTTTCTGCCCCAGCAGGACAGCTGCAGAGTGGGCAGCTTTGGGCCCCTAGATCCCAGTGAACACATTTAGCTCAAGCCTTATGAATCTCTAACTCAGACAGCTAGAATCGCTTTTACATAACCCAGGTGTAAACAGTTCAAGCACAGAAAAAGCAGTTGTTTTATATTTAATTTACAAAAGAGACCCCAAAATAATAATAATAAACTATTCAGCGGCAGGGGAGTAGGGTCAGGTCCTCCCCAGTTTAGCTGTGCCCCTCTTCCTCTCTGAAGGGAGAGAAGTGGGGTTCCCGGGGACTGCTCCTCCCCCTTAGAACAGGGGGCGGGGTATGTGTGTGTGAAGGCTAATATGGACACCCTGCTGGGTATCCCAGGGGCTCTGCCCCCTCCTGACTCATTTGTTCACCCCTTGTAGGCTCCTCCATGCCTGGTAGAGCCCTTGTGGCACAGGCCAGCCTACCTGCCAGGTGGGTGAGACACTCCTACAAAGTCCAAGTGAGGGCTAGGGCTGCCAGAGTTAGCAAGCCAGTGAGGTGGGACCCAGCCCAGGTTCCACTGGCACCCCCACCTGCCCGCCGATGGTCCCACTGGCATTGCTCGCCGCCCCAGCCTAAATAACACTGACAGCGAAAGTGCGTCTGAAGGTGGTTCCGGTCAGCCCAACTGAGCTCCCCCTCTGGATGCAGCTGGGGTTCACCAGGTGTTTGGCCAGGCACTAGGCGGAAGCTGCTGGCACTGAGGTGCAGGAAGGTATTAGCGCTGGGGTCGCGGCGCACACAACGCCCATGGCTGTGGCACTGGGCCCGGCTGCAATACTGGGCGGCCCAGGACACGTTGACCACGTAGGGGACCAGCAGTCGAGACAGGTAATCCTTGAGGTACTGGCAGGTCTCCTGCAGGGAAGAGGTCAGCGATCAGGGTGAGCTGCCGCAGCCCACAGGTCCAGAAGGAAATCTGTATCCACAATGAGGTGAGCATGCTTTCGTTTAAACAGTGTATACATGTGCATATGCGCGTGTGCCTAAGCTGTCACTGCTATGGGAAGGGGGTGGGGACAGAGACTCAAGTCCAGCAGGGCAAGTGGGAAAGGGGAGAATGCAACAGTTGTTCAGGACATCATGTACTCTTTCCAAGGAGCAGGGTGGAAATATTTCTATGGGAAATAACTATGCCTTGGATGGAAGACAGGCAAGGGGGCCAGACTAGGTTTGCCAACCTTTTGGTTGGCATTCAAAAGCCCAAACTCTACAGACTCAGCTTCGGTAGGCTGGGGGGTCTTACTTACGGTGCTGGTGGTATACCCTGCATCACCCCAGAGGATGACACCAGCTGCGCCCAGGGCCGCACTCTCGCCGATGGTGGAGATGAGATCCATCTGTGTGAGTAAAGGATGGTCACTGGGGAAGGCTGTGACTGCTGCTGCCAAAGACAGTCCCAGACTCGTCTGACTTGTTAACCCCACAGCCCAGGCTTCTTCTCACCTCCATGCAGAGTCTCTGTTTCACTTTCTCCTGAAACACTTAAACCACTTCCACCCCCATTTTTAGGCCTGTTTTCCAAATCAAGGGCCCAGCTGGGCCTTGGGTGTATCTACCAGGACTCCCAAGTGGGAGTGCCTAGGTCCAAATCCCTGGATCTCAATTTTCTTATCTGTAAAATAGGACAAATGATGCCACCTGTCACAAGGTTACAGAGAGAATGAAGTAAGGGGATGTAGAGTAGCCAGGAAACTAGAGAGCAGGAGGCCCCAGCAAGCCAAACCCTGAGGAAGAAGGCAGGGGTCCTTACCTCACTAAGTCCCGTGAGCCTGTGGGTATAGGTGGGTCTTGTGAAGACGTAGACAGGGAGTGCATAGTTGGCATGATGGGTGTGAGCCACACGAAGTGCCTCCTGAACTCGGAAGCTGACAAAGTTGCGGCCATGGATAGTGGACGCAAGTGTCTCACCCAGGTAGACAGAAGGGAAAAGAGCTGTGCTCTCAGCCCATAGCCAGGCCAGCTGGTCATTTCGGGAGACCTCAACATCGGGGCAGCGGCCTGTATAGCTCTCCCAGTTCTGAGCATAATCGTGGTTATAACAGTCGGGGAAGAGGTAGAAGCCCCAGAGGTGTTGAGGTCGCACGGCTTTGACATAGCGCAGCGTCTCCAGCATGAACTGCCGAGCAGCAAACTCAAACTCGTACTGTGCCTGCTTGACTACCTGGTCTGATGGCCAGTCAGGGTGGCGACTGGCCACTGACTGGCGTGATGACCGGCGGTACACATCCTTGTCTTGCCAGTTTCGCACCCACACAGGTCGCCAGTCCTCCCAGTCGATGACCGCCAGCCCTGCAGGCTCTGGCGTACGAATGTAGTGCTCCACACGTTCCTGTAGCATCTTCAGATGTGCCCAGAGGCTGCCATTCTGTGGCACGCCACCATTCACAGACTTCCCTGATGAATCGAAACGTGGATACAGGCCCAGCCGGTCACGGTAGAAGATGGTGATGTTCTGGTTCACAAAACCCTCATTAGGTGAGGCCTGCACATCAAAGGCCTTCAGGTCCTTCGGGTCCAGTGGTACCTTGAGGCGTGGGCCACAGTCCTGTGTGGGCACGTCCCAGGCTACAATAAAGGGCCGGCCTGTGAAGATGGGTGGCGTTGTGGGCTTGAGTTCTGAGGCCCATGCCACCGCCAACACCAGGGCCAAAGTGACGGCGGGGCCCAGGCCTGCCCACATGCTGGGGGCTGCAGGAAGACAGTGTCACTGCCAGGCACCAGCTCAGGAGCTGGGAGAAGGGTGGGAGAAAGCAAGTTAATCTAGAGACTCCTGGAGGTCCCCAACACAAAACTGTCCATATTCCCAAAGGCCATGCTGTGTAGGCCACTGTCTGGGAGGGGTTCAGACCTTGTTACATGGCTGTAGCAGGTCTGAAAGACCACACACCTCTGAGAGCATGCAAAAAGCCCTGAGGACTCACTGCCGAGCCAAGGGCTCTCTCCTGTAGCAGGTGGCCTCTGGCCGGAAAGGGACCTCCATTAGGTGTGACTCCTCCTGAGAACTGGGAGAAATGGGCTGAGGACTCCTGCCCAGAAGAAACATACACATGCCTAGATACCACAGAGCACATGTTTTCAAACAGTCCTGAACCCGAGGCCCACTCTGTACCCAGGAAAAAAATCAGTACAGAGAAATGACAGCATCTGGGTAGGGGAGGGCACAACTAGGTCTTGCAGCGGCGCCGAACTAAGCAGGCTGCCAGGACTCTCTTTGACTATCAGGGCTTATCTTGAGCACAGACACTCTCCCAAGATTGGTGAAGGTTCCTCCTGGACAAAGAGGCAGCAGGACCTCCCATGGCGGCGCCGGCAAACCGGCCCTTCCCTCCCCAGTCACAGGGAATGCGCGCGCCCGCCCGCCCAGTGGGTCGGGGATAGAGCGCACTCCGCCAGGCCTTTGTGCAGGACCCCGCCCCCGCCTGGCACGTGGGGGTCTGAGCCCGGCCTGGTTGGGGGTGTGGATTCCCCAGGTCACCTCTCAGGGAGCAAACCCTGAAGTTCAGAATGTAGCCCCCGGGGAGAGAGTCGCCAGGCTTGCTCAGCCCGCCCTCACCTCGCTCGGGGTGCCACTGGGAACCGCGCCATGGCCACCGCCATCCCCGGCCTAGCCCGGCCCTCTCCGGCCGCTCGCCCAGGGACAGCCGGGGCTCCGAGCCTCTACTGGCTCCGCCCCGCCCGCCCTCAGGCCCTTTAAGAATCTAGCGTAGAGGTGGGCTCCGAGCTGGACTTGTGGCCAGGTCGGGAAGGTGTGCCCCACTATCACGCCTCCAGTGCCGCCTTTCGGGCTCCACGATTCCCAGATCCTCCGAGAAACGTGGCTACCCATCTGGGACCTTGACTCCCCTCCGAACGCGGCTCTCTTTTGGAGTCTTAGCCGCGAGCATCAGTTAGCCACAGATTTCCTCCCCCCCGCAGCCCGTGGCGGGTGGTACAGTCCTTTCCGCACCGCGACGATCCAGCTCCTTAAAGGGACAGCGTAACGGACTCTCGGGGAGGGAATAAAGGAGTTGCGTTCTTCTCTCCCGCCGTAAAGAGGTGCAATGGGACCCCGAGGACTTGGCTGGGGGGCAGCAGCTCTGCACCCAACTGTGGTTCCTAGACCTGAGCCCCTTTGTGTGAAAAGAAGACCAGACACGGTCTCCAGCGTCTCAGGACAGCAATGCCCCGCCCCCCTACTGATTAGGTCTCCCTACCCCCAGTCCTTGGTCAGAAAGGAAACTCCGCCCTCTACCGCACTGGGGGAGGGGGCCCAGCACCCGCCTCTTAGCCCTCCTAGGGCAGCACCGCTCCAGTGGTTGTCCCGGCAACAAAAGCTTTGCGTCCCTGCTTGGCCAGCGAGGTTGGGGGCAGTAAACCCAGCCGCGTCTGCGAGTAGGATGGTCCCCCTGCCCACGACCTGCGTAAGATACAGACCAATCCCTGCAACCCAGTCTCTGGGGGTCCTGTGGGAGCCCTCAGGGTTTCCTTTCAACCCTGAAAAGGCCGCCACCCCAAACCCCGCTGAGCCGAAGGGCTCCTTTGGGCCTCCACGCGACCCTTTCGCTCCACAAGTCTTTCCCTCTAGGGAGCAGGCTTGGAGCTGAACTAGGGTGAGACTTCATCTCTTCCAAGATTCGCTCCTCCGTGTGGGGCTCAGCTCCCCAGAGGGCCCAGGTCTGTACGGCCAGCCCATTCCCTGCCCGCAGGCCTGAGAGGAGCAGTGTGGTGAGCACAACCGGGATGCAGACCAGACTGCGCTAGGCTGGGCTCGGCTCACCTGTGTGGGAGTCTGTCGGCCCAGCGGGTCTGAGGCCTCCCTCCTTCCCTTAATGAGCTTCTCCAGCAAAGCTACTCGAGCCAGCTGCTGCCCGTTGGGCAGCCCGCTGGCCTGGCGACTTGATAAACTCCATCCCCTCCCACCCGTCCCGCCTCCCACTCCAGCCCTTTTTCCTCACTTCCTGCTGCCCCTCAGAGAGGAAAGGGCCAGGAACAGGCTCGAGGGAGGAGACTGCCTTGACCCTGTTTCCCTCCAGCATACTCTGCTGGCTAGCTGCCCTCTCCATCCTTCCCGAATAGTTCACCCTGGCTGGATGGACTGTGTCAGGTGACAGGAAAGCTGTGGAACCCGGCTCAGGTGCCAGCCTCCTCCGCATGCCTGTAGCTTCTTTAACACTTCGTTCTTCTCCCCAACTTCCCTTCCCCAGGGTATGAGTGGATGAACCCCTCGTGGTAGTGCTTTGGGGAGTCAAACTACTTGGGAGATGCGTGGCTGATGTTTCCCCAAAGCAGGTGGTGAAAGAAAGTAGCCCCAGAGGGTGTTGGGAGAACTTCCAGGAACTGAGTCAGTTTTTTTCCACTGAGAGCGGAAGCATCCTAAGTGTGACAGGGTAGACACTGAAGTGTGACCGTATGGGAGGGGTTGTGGAACAGGGTCCCGTCAGGGTTCTGCAGGGTGCATTCCTGCTAGAGGACATTCCTGGGTTAGTTTCACTGGGTCACTGCAGAAGAGGGGCTCTTGATTACATCGATGAGGATGGGGATATTTATCATTTCACTGGCTCCAAGGAGAGCTGCAGCAGGGTCCCTGCAGACAAATCTGCACATTCTCAAATCACCCTGAGCCTGTCCCCTAGCACCTTAACAATCCACCTCCAGGACCTCTTTAATAGAAGGCTGTGTAAGATGGGGGACTAGGAGAGGTGGGCACATACCCTGGAATCTGCCCCTGAGGACTTATGGCATGGGAGGGTGGCATCTATACCACTGTACTGGCTCCCCAAGGAACATAGGCTTTGGAGGTTGGAAGCTCCAAGGGTGGGGCCTCTAGGGAAATAAAAGGCAGGCCAGACTGTCCCAGGGCAGGGAACTTCCTCAGGCAGCCAGCAGGAAGGAAGTGAGCACAGCTCAATGGGAGGGAGTGGGGAAGCACTGACCTGACCTTTATTGTTTTCAGCTTTGGGGTCAGCTGGGGCAGGTCCAGCACAGGGAGTTCCCAGTACTAGGCCAGTGGTGATGGGAGACAGCATGTCATTTGGCATGGGAGAATCCTGCCCTGGGGTAGTCTGTATGGGGGATGAGAGGATAATGGGGGCCTTATGCTGGGTCAGGAAAATGGGGAGATACGCCACAGGAGGACTGTAAGTCCGGCTTCAAAGGGTGATCCTGCTCTGAACTTGACAAGCTGAAGCCTCCGAAAGACTGTCAGTTCAACTTCCCAGATCCAGATGTCTGTTCCTGAATTCCCCCTCAACTGGGAGTTGTGCTGGTGGTCAAGATCTAGGATTAGCATTGCGCCAGCCTCATAGGTAAGCCCCGAGAGGCACAGGCTGAATGTCCATAGGGCCAGGCTGCAGGTGAGAAGACGGGTGGTGAGGAAAAGAAGACCCAAGTCCACTCCTGGTGGTGGTCACAGGCAGGCTTGGGAGGAGGCAGGCAGGTCTGGCTGCAGAGCCCAGTAGTAGATCACAGCTGTGGTGGCAATCACCTGGCTGTCCACCTAAGGCTTAGCCTTGGAGGTCCACGGGGCTCAGGCTGTGACTTCATGTAGGGTTGGCTGGCACTGTGCGGGTCAGGATAACTGTTCCAGATCTATCTGTGGTCACACTCTCACTTCAGGTCAGGCAGGTAGGGTCAATCCCTAGTGAAGCATCCTAAGGCCTTCCAATCCAGGGTTCCTCACCTTTCGAACACAGTAGACAGGTGGCCCTCATCCTGAGAGGTCCTAAATTGGGGTCTGTGTGAATATACTACCACCTGCTGGTTATGACTGGGATGACAGAAGTTGGGCTCATGCTTACCCTGGGACTTGTTGGAGATGGAGGCCACCAGAGTCCCCAGGCAAGGCCTACCTACTGAGAGCCCAGGTGGTAGTCCAGACACCAGGTATTACAGCCCCAGACGATGCCACTCTTGTATGCAGGGTCTACAAATAATTTTATTGGAACGGAACAAATTACACAACAGCCTTCTTATATTGGGGGCTACCATCCCCAAGTCATTTCCCACACTCCTGAAACACAGAGCTTGCACAGTAAGGAATTTTTAAAAAGGTCATTTCTATGTAGAAATCAGACTCTGCCCCAACAACATTATGGACTAGACTATTTACATACTTTCACATTGTAAGTATTCCTTTATGGTAGTTCTCTCTTTTTTGTCCCTATTCAGGGACAATACTTTCCCTTGACTGATCCTGAAAGGGTGGGGATACTGTAGGGACTGGGGTGGTGGGCCTTCAGAGTTAGTGGCAACAGCCCTAGGGTGCTGTCCCTCACCACCACCAGGGAGGGAGAAGACGGTCTCCTTCCAGTTGCGGTGGGGTGAGGGCTAATGCCAAGTTAAGGGGGATTAAAGTAGGTAGATAGGGGTAACTCCCCATAGGCACAGGCATCCATGGCCCTTCCTGATACCATCCTATGTCCTTTTATGAGGTGAGTGGAGAATAGGGGGACAACTAGTTGCAGAGGGGAGGGATCAGTCCCGCCCTGGGTAGAGGGAGGTCTCCCACACATCAATCCCTACTATTAACAGCCAGCAAACTGTCCATCTGGGGGTGGGAAAGATGAGCAGGTGGGCAGGAAGAGTCAGGTTTGCACTGCCCCCAGCCTCTGTCCCAAACAGAAAGAATCGAGGTAGCAAATGGCTGAAACGCGCTGACGAGGGGGTAGGGCGGTAAGGGAAAGGAAGTTCCACTTGTATAAGCTCCCACAGCCCAGGGGCTGGAAGAAGGCAGACCTTACTTGTAAAGTGCTAGGAGGGCTCAGCCCTAGGCAAGCTTGGAAGAAAGCAGGCCAGGCAAGGACACAGGAACCAGGCATTCCTGACCAGCACATGCCCTGCCTTGCTCCTTGTAGGGACTGCTGGGGAAAGTGGGCTAGTAACTATGTTATTAGCCCTCACCAGCCACCAGATGTCTCTTGTCCATAAATAAACTAATACCCAAACCAGCATTTCAGGCCCGCCACTCCCACAGCTGAAAGTTCCGGGCCAATGGAGTTTATTCAGGGCTGTGGCCCCAGCTTAGGTTCCTCCATGGAAGCTGCACCTTGAGCGTGGGGGTTTCTTGTTGTGGCAGGGAGTACTTATGCCCAGGCTCACACCTCACAGAGGATCACAGGGAAATCCACGTGGATGCGGGGGGTATCCAACTTCACGATGCCCTGCCATGGAAACAGAGGCTAGTGAGGGTCAGCTCGGGGCCCCTATTTGAGGAAGTCTTTCTTTTCCTCCCAGATCCTGCCCCAAGAGCCACCCACCATGGAAGCAGACCCCATGTGGGTTTCCTTCCACATACTTATCATAGGGTCTGTTACCCCTGCTCAGCCTCTCACCTGAGGAATCAAGTTCTTATATACACGCCTCAGTTTGGCCCGCTTCTGCCCATTCTTGGTGACGATTGTCTCCTCATAGAACTCATGAGCTAGATCCCCATCCTCGTCATAGAACATGGAGCTGTAGAGAGGAAGAGAGGAACAGGCTGGACTGGAGCTTCACACCTGGTTACGGCAAATGCCAACCATAGGGAGTATGCCCACTCCCAAATGGGGTGGAACAAACTTGGTGGGAGGAAGGGAGGATAATTTGGAGAATCCCTTGCTTAGGGTCTGGGGCCTACTAGAAGGAAGTACGGTGGTGGCAGTGGTCTTCTGTTAGACCCCAAGAGGTCATATCAGAGCACCCTGTCCAGGCAGCCAAGGCCAGTTGTCATCACTGGTTTGTTCCACTGTGGAGAGTAGCCACTACAACATCAGGCCCTTGCCTTCACCCAGGACTTCTAAAGTGGGCAGGATGGTCTCACTCCAGAGATGCTACTGGTCCAGGCTAAAGTCTGAGGTAACAGAAGTCTGAGGTAGGAGGGAGCCAAAAGGGAGAAAGGCTGCATTCAACTCCCTTCCCCAACCTCCACCCACTGTTGAGTCTCCTGGTATCTATGGCGAAACCTCTAGCTTCCTGGGTGCCAGTCCCCAGGGACCCACCAGGGCTTGGACAATTTAGTACTCCTGTATTGGGCTATGGGGGAGGGGAGGAGGTCAGCACTCCAGATCTGGAGAACATACCTGAACAAGGGTCCTTTTCCTCAGGACCCATCAGCAACATTAGGGTCCAGCCCTGCTTTCTGGGTCACTAGTGCACCCTTCACCACAATGAGGAATGGAAACAGTCAAAACAGAGGGTTGTTCTAGCCTTTGAAGAATTGGGGTAGGGAGAGGATAGGAGCCTTCAACTTGCAGGCTGGGGTGAAAGCGATCACAGGATGAGGTCCTGATGTTTCAGGGAGGCCTCATCTTAGTTTTACCCTGCAGAGGACACGATAAAGCTGTCCAAGTATAAAGCCTTGGACCCACTCTTCCCCTAGGGAGACTTTCTGAGCAGGCAGGCCACCAGAAGCCAAGTGCATGGTATTGCCCACCTCCTACTCCTATGAGAGCTCGAAATATGGGAACCGGCTTGGCTTGGAAATAGGGTGGGGAGCGGTACGGCGACGGGAGCTCCGCATGACGTGGGGCGCCCGGCCGCTCTCCTCCCTTCCCCGGGTCAGAACCCGCACCCTTACCCCGCGCCCTTACCCGCGGCGCGTGAATACCAAGGGGGGCACGACTCGGCCTCGCGGCCGCACCAAAGACTGCTCAGCAACCGCCGCCTCCGGGCCACCGCCCCCCGCCGCCGGGGCGAAGGGCCAGAGGCCCCGAGCTTTGGAGCCGCTGGCGCCCATGTCAGGGCCGGCGGCGCATGGCGGGCCCCGTGGTGTCTTCGCTCTCACAGGACCGTGGGCGCCGCCATGCCCTGCCTCGGCCTCCGCTCGCAGGAGCCACCGCCGCCTTTCGTAGGCTCCGCTGTCTCCACGGAAACCTCACTTCCGCTTCCGTATGCGCCACATCTGCTCCCTGCGATTGGCTGCTTCTCTCGTCGGTCCGCGAGGCGGGACAAATAGCAGCCCTCAGACGCTAAACATCCCAGCATGCACTACGAGGCGTCAGGTCCCAGCGGGGCACGTTCTCTCCAGCTAGAGCAGCTCCCACCTGGGGAAGTAGTCGGTCTGTCTTCTTTGCTTCTTCCGCGTGTATGGGGGTACCCAGATCACGTCTACAGGGCTTGTCTCAGCTACCCGCAAACCAGCACCTGAGAACCTGACCTGAGGCTTGGCTGTCAGTGCCCATCTGGCCTCATTCTAGTGTCATACTTTTTTTTGCGATTACCAGTGTCACATGTGGAGAACAAAAAATTAAGGTATTGGCCAAACGTCATATAACTACATTCAGATCTGAGGAACTTCAAATTCAGTTTTCTTTCCAAACCTATCAAAATGCAGGCTTCACAAAGGCAAGAATTAACAGCTATATCTTCAGTGTTGTGAGCAGTGTCTGGTCTCCTAAGGAGCTCAATAAATACTTGATGAAGTGCCTTTCACATACGTGGTTTTGCGGGGAGCGTTCCCTAAGCTCTAGCTGCTGCTGGCATTCTTGCCTCCACAATGATCTGAGCTCCAGGTGCAGAGTGATGACTGGGTACACACTGTGTCCCACATCCTGCATTAATTGTTCCTGTAGTGAGTTCTATGGGTCTATCACCCTTGGCAGCCACTGGCATGAGGGGCAACTGTAGCTGAGGATTCATAATAAGAGAGTCCAAAGGCAGATTTCTCAAATCTTTATTCAGCCAATTTTCTCAGGCCCCAGGCCCTGATAACTGTCCGCCCCCGTCCCCCTCCCTACAGGAGGCATTCAGCTGAGGTCACAAAATATTGCATATATACATTTGCATTCATCAGAAATACTAGAAAGACCTGGCTTTGATTGGCAAGCAAGGCACAGTTCTGGGCCAGTGCCCACATTCATACAAACCCTGGCCTGATGACATACTCCATGGAGGAGGCACTGAGGCACTGTTATTGCACCATGAGCCAGCACTCCCTGATCCCATGATGTGTGAGGAGTCAGAGAGCACTGCAGAGGGGAATCTGACTCTTCTAGAACATCCATTCTTGGTTCTGACAACTCATGCAAGACCCGAAACATATCACACCTTGCCCCATAGATGAGGGTCTTCATCTCTACAAACATGGCCCTTTTTGTTACTGGGTCTCTAAAATTCTCTTATCTGAGACACCTGTTAAGGAGACTTTTGTCTGCTCCATCCTTGCTGCCTGGTGCAGCTTCTGAGGGTAATCCTGACCCACCATGACCTGGTACATGAAGGGAAGAAGAGTGCAGAGCTATGTTGTTACACCCACTGGTGTAGACAGGGGGCCAGCTCCTTCACTGTTCTCTGAGCTCGTTCCCCCAGTAAGAGAGGGCCTCTTTGCACACTCATTCTTCAGGCCACATGGGCGCTGTCACACTCACACAGCACGCCCTCGGCACTGCCTACGTTCCTTCTTCCACCCAAGAGTATGAGAGATCACCCTAGGGGGCAGGCGTGCAGGGCCTCCTCAATCTTCTGACGGCAACAGGAGTACTTCTGCAGGATTTGGCGGAGGTGTTCCTCCTCTTCCCGTTGCAGGATGCGCAGGAAGTTATGCAGTTCAGGCATGCTGAAGGCATCCCACTATAGGAGAGATGAGTTGGGGTTAGGGTTATAGCAGATATAGTCAAGTTGGAAGACCTCCAGAGAAGACCAGAGCATTGTGGTCACACAGCTAGGTTGGGGTTTTCTGATGTCAGATTCTTTTTGTTGTTTTGCCACCCCCAGCCCTGGGTCTTGAACCTGATTTCTTGGCTTTCATAGTCTGTGATTTAGCTGCCTGAGCCACAGAAGGATGATGTCAGGTTCTTGTCTGAAGGATCTGTGCTAGGATTCCCAACAAGAGTCCAAAGAAAATGGGCCCACAAAGTAGGGCAGTCACCTTTCAGACAGGTAACCAAATCAGGGATTCCTTAATTTCTGGACAGATCATACCCACACTCAGAACCTAAAACCACTTCACAGACTCAATACTTTAGAGCCTGAAAGTTTCTAGTAAAAAATCCTAATTCCTGAAGGGACGCCTCTGTAATATCCTAGGCTCATCTATGTAGCCAGGGGTTATCATGCAATCAGATGGACTTCTGTGTATCCTGAGGATTTTCCACACCAGGAAAAAGTAAAGCACTAAGACAGTTCCTCCTAGCTTCTTGGGACAGGTCCTAGACCTTGGCATGAGTGGCTCAGAATACTTCACTTTAGTTATAAGGCTCAACACAGTCCTGCAGAGGCTTTGCAGGGCTTGTCCTTCAGCCTTATTCTTCCTCTGTCTTACTGTAGCTGCAACCCACCAGCCCTACTCAGTGACAACCAAGAAACTAAGGAGGGCTGTGTACTCACGTTCACCTCCCCGGAGTCATTCTCCTTCAGGACAAAGCTTAGAGTCTTTTCACTGGGCCCTGCAAGGAGCCGAAGTCGCAGGGGCTGCTCATCATCTGACAGCTTCCGGAGGTACACTGAAGGCCATGTAGGAGATGGGAGTGTTTGATTAGAGTCAAGTTCTTCAGCAGCCCCCTTAGCCCCTGTATGTATAGTTGCATGCATATATACCCTCACACACAGTGGGGTGCATGGGAAGCCCACCTTGGCCATGGCGTTCGGCCCGTTCAAAGAGTGCAAACTTGCGGGGGTCATCTACCACCAAGAACTTTCGCAGCAGGGCCTCAATGACCTCCCGTGCCCGTGTGCGTGACAGCACATGCAGGTGCTTGACAGCATCCTTGGGCAGGTAGAAGGAAGTGCGACGTCTCACAGCTGTGGCCCGCCCTGGGCCCTGCCGGGTATCCTGCAAGGAAGGCGGCTTCTTGCTAGAAGGCACTGAGACAGGACGCACCAGTTTCAGTTGAACCTTGATGAAGCCTGTGTAGGAGCCATCCTTGTTCTGAGGAAAAGGAGAAACCAACCTATAACTAGTATCTAGGAACAGACTGAGGCATTGCTAGTCTACTTGGGACAAGGCTAGATGCAAATAAATCAAAGCTTGAGCCCACCCTTTGGGCATCAAGTACACAGCTGGGTTCCTGCTTCATTCTACACACCCTTCCCAGGCTGTTGACTCACCAGGCTCATGAAGAGGTTGCTGTTGATCTGTCCATTGTACTCCTTGATCTTCTGCTCAATTTCAGCCTGAGAAAGGTTTGGTGTCTCCCATTCCACAGGCTCATCCTGAAAGATAGGCCAACATGGACACAGGGTCCTTAAGAAATCCATCCTACTTCTATGCATGTAACCGTAACCATCCTGGGTGGACCACTCTGGAAAGTGGCCTCTGGAAAGCCTTTGGAAACTGAAAGCTCTAGGCCTGATGAGAGGAAGCTATCACCGCTTCTGGTTCATGGTGAAAGCGGAATCATTTGACTTCTCTTTGTCACCTATCTAGGGCCTCCTCAGCATTGGATATGGCGCTAAAGATATCTTAAGACCAAGCCAACTGAAGACACAAGACTAGGGGTAAGGGAAAGATCAGAGACTGAGGAAAGAGCTGTTTACAGTAAAAGCATTTGTTTTTCTTTTTTATAGAAAAAGTGGAGGCAGGAATGAAGGTGACTAGGCTGGCAGGAAGAGAGAGGAGGAAGATTTTATTTAGTTGTTCATATTGATTGTTCCCCCTGGACCTGGTACACAAACCTGGGTCCTTAGGATGTACATGGACTGTATCCCTCTGGAGGTGGCTGACCTCACCACTCTACTACTAGGCTGGGCTGCATTTTTTTTTTTTCACCAAAAAAAGAGAGAGGGAGGAAGGGAGGGAGAAATATTTAAGGAAGAAACATCTTTATTGAATTGTTCATTTTTGTTTATTCACTCTTGCCAAGGGCTTGAATCTGGGTTCTTGGGCTTTACATGATCCAAATGCCAGTGTCTCAGCTCCCTGAACCACAAGGGCATGCCCCAGTAAAATAACTTTTTAACTGCACAGTGTGATCCCAGCCCTATAGTTGGTTGGAATCAGGTGTGTCTTGGAGAGGGCAAGTCTACTTTGCAACTCCGCCCAGCAAAAGGTCAAGACCCATTGCATGACGAGAGGCCTGGAGACAGTGCACACCAGGAGGGGCTCAGCCATGAGTGGGAAGAGGGGGAAGGAAACATCTAAAATGTTAACCCCGTTGGTGGGGAACCTGAGGCCAGCCCTGCATATCTCAGATGTAGTAAAGAAACCACTGTGCCATGTTATTTAATTTTGACCCAAGTTTCACAAAAGAAGCTTTAGGCCAGAGTCCAGGTGCATAGGCAGCCTCCTGGTCGTCTGTCCCACAACGTCTAACTAAGAAAGTAGGCTTCTGCACCTCCTCCCTGCTGTCTAGACGTTTGGCCCAAAGATTGTAACTCCAAGTCCCACTCTGGTTCAGGTGATTAAAGTACAGACTATGAGAGCAGTGGACCTGGGCTTGAGACCCAGAGCTGAGGGTGGGTAAAAGACCTAGGTCTGAGACATAGGACTGGGGGTAAAAATAAATACTAACACATACATAAATAAAGAAAAATCATATTGTAGCTCTACCATTCAGCCCCTCTCCTGCTCTTTCAAGGACTGGATTCTTTCAGGAAGGGAGGAGTATAAACCAGGGCAGCCAGGACTCTGATGAACTTTCTTCTACCAAATTCCCTTGGCCTCGTTGCATCAGCCTTACTTCCTGCTGAAGTCAGATAGGCTGTAGCAGGAATGGGAGTGTCACAGACACAGATGAGATCATTTGCTGACCAATGCACTGTCCCAAGGGAATTCCCTCAGGTCCCCTGCAGAATAACCTTTTGTGGCTCTGAGCTAAAGATACCAAGGATTCTCCCTGCCTGAAACTTTAGAGTCCCCCTAAGTTTAAACAAGCTGATGGATACATACAGGGAGGACAGATGAGGGGGTAGGGTGCAGGTACAGTCCAAAGCCTTTTCAAAGTATGCTCTTTACCTGGAACTTGCTGCTGTTCAGCAGTCAACACTTGGTAAGGAGGACTAAGGCTGGGGCCTCACAGGAAAATGTTATTCTATTAGGGAGGAGTGGGAACTGAAGCTTATTTTCTTCCTGTTTCCAAAGGTCTCAAGGATAGAGAAAAACACCGAGAAATGAAAACTAGCAGAGGCGTGACCTGGAGGAGTAGCAGTTGGGTCAACTGTCTCCAAAGGAATGCAGGCCACATACTCCTGCATTCAAGTCCCAGGTCCAGGGATAAACCACCAGCGAACAACTAAATAAATAAAATGCTTTAAAAACAAAAACCAAACTCTAACAGAAACCCTGTAAGGCTAGTAAGCACAAGTAGTGTGGGCCCTGGAACATGGGGAATGCGGATGTGTAAGATGAGGACTAGAGGCTGGAATAAAGCTTGGATGTGCTGGTTTATGCCCCAGGAGAGAGCGTGAAACAGAAAGGACCGTCTCAATGGGAAGTAGTGTCAGGCCAGGAAAGTTGGCAGGTAAAGCTTAACAGACTCGAGTGCTAAGGCAAGAAAGAAGAGAATTGTTTCAGAACAGTGTGGACACAGGAATGACATTAACTTATTCGCTCCCCCACCTACCCTTTCTTGTCATTTGCTCATTCATTCTTCCTTTCCCCAGGTACCCAGGAGCCCTGGACTGGGAGGCAGTGACCTAAGTTCCAGTTTCCAGGTGAATTTTTTCAGTAACTTCACACCTAAAATAAGGGACTAGGACTGGAGGTACTGAACTTTCCTGCCAGGATGCTAGAGGAGGTTTATTTTTCCATTTCTAAGGTTGGAAGAGATTCCAACAGCCATCCCAGAGGGATGTACAGCTGGACCATAAACTTTCCCTATTCCTATACCATAGCGTGCAAATCCAAATAAAGCCATCAGTTCATAGCATGGGTTAGTGTCTTGTGGCTTCCTTACCTTTCCATAATAGAAAAAAAATGGCTCAGGCCTGATTGGCATAAAATGAGTTGCAAGGAACCACACTCAAACTTGCACCCAAGCTCTAGACTGAGCTTTTGAGTGAAAAAATTTCATCTCAGGTATCATCTACAACTCCCTTTTCTTGGTAATTCTGCCCCCATTGCTACCAGTTAATACTGAGTTTCACAGAACTATCTCTCTTTCCTGACACTCTGTATAGGATGCTTTCCTGAGGTGTAGTCCCAGAACAGGTGTCTGAGCCTTGCAGCTACACTCACGGCACACAGTACAGAGGTCTCTGATAATGGGGACGCCTAGGAGGCTCCCAGTGACATAAGGTGTGACCCTGCACCACACCTTATAGTCCTGGATTAATTAGTAACCCCTTTCTTGACACTTCTCAGGACATTTTAGAATCTAGACTTTCCAGCTCATGGGGAAACTGCTCCTAGATGCTTGCAGTCCAAAACAAGGTTTCCTTGCCATCCATTCCCAAATCCCCTTTCTCCAAGTCCATTCCAATTTTAGCATACATGCTGGGAGCAAGCAAGCACTCCAGGTCCACTCCAGAGGGGAAATCAGAATCTTCCACATCCCAACAGCTGGTGCCATACCAGCACTGGAGAGAGGTGGGTACTTGGCTGGCTCCATCCAGCAGTGCATATGGAGGGGCTTGGCACTTCCTTTTCCTCTCTGCTAAGCACACTTCTCAGTTCCCGGCAAGGACTCCTTCCCCACTACTTCCTCCTCCCGGTCTCCCAGAAGACGGGGTGGGAGCGCCCCAACGCGGAAATCGAGGTGCTGGTCCAGACTACGCAGTTGGCTTTAGTCATAGAGGGAAAATGCCTGTCCCTCGTCTACCCCAAGCCATGTAAGTTGCTTCCTCTGGTTCAACCGGTCTGTGACAGAGACAGCCAAGCAGCCTCGGCGCCCAGTACCGAGGCTCTGAGAGCACGATACAGGGTTCCGCCGGCTGGCCTCGGGCAGGGATCCACGCTGACAGTAGGGCAGGACAGTTCACAAACTCGACAGCAATTTACAGTGGAGGCGCGGGGTCCCAGCAACCACCCCAGCCCGGAAGCCCGGCCCCCACCTGGTCCCGGCGCGGCCTGCGAGCCAGCGAGGTGCGGGCGGTGAAGTACTGCTCGAGCTCCGAGTCCGAGTCCTCCTGACTGCAGTAACCACTGCTTGTTGTGCTGCTCCATGTCATCTCGAAGGACGGTGTCCCCGCGTCCGCCTCCCCCATCGCCAAGCCACTCGCCAGCTCCTCAGCCCCGCGCGCCACTGGCTCCCAACCACCGCCCCAGGCGCGTGTGCGCGTGCGTGTCAGTGTGCGCGTGCGTCCGACTAGCGCCCGAGCTGCAACCGTTAAGACTGAAACGTAGACAAACGAGTTCTAACTCTAATCTCATTGGGGAAGGAACGTTGAAGGGCAGGGCCACACACGTCTCGCCTACAAGAATGACCTCATGGTCCTGGCAGCTCAGTTTAGCCCCGCCTGAAGCGCCCCGCCTCGGGTAGGGACCAGCTCTAGTCGTATGCGCATGTGCACCAGCGTGGCCGCAAGACCGGATGCGGCTGTTGCGCCTGCGCTAAATTTGTGTAATTCCGGGAATCGATGGTTGTCACACCCTTTCAAGCCCGCTGGCAGAATTAACAACTCTCCGCTTAAAACTCTCACTGTGCATAAGGCTGGGTGATCCAAGGGAACGCCTTTGTGGCCTGGTTGCGCGTCCTTGCCTTACCCGTAAGCCCCCAAGTCCCGCGCTCACCACGTTCGTGTCTCGCTCCACTGCTGGTTCCCAGCCCAGGTCTCGGGGGCCACCGCAGTCCAGGCAGACGAGTGCGCGGCAGCGGTAGTGGCAGGTGAACTTGCAATCTGCAGAAAGGTCTGGCTGTGAGGCAGAGGAACCCCAGCTCCAGCTCAGAGAAGCATCTCAGGACGGAAGAAAGCCCCAG